>CM021100.1:63231174-63309323 GCA_007115665.2 Sequoiadendron giganteum | reverse complement strand
CTCCAAACACCCTCCCATTACAACCGGGAACTCCACCACTTGAAATCCATGCCCTCCTTCTAGAAAATTAATTAATGCTAGCAAATGAAATTCTTTCAACTCCCCAATGCATGTTGATTTTACTCCTAGCCAGGCAAGCCACTACAAACTGATACCATCATTCCTCCCATCTTCAATTTGAATTGCCAATTCAAATTTTCAATCCCACTCAACTTGGGTGTCCAAATCATGCTAGTAGAATGATGTCCATCAATTTCAACGTTAAATATTCTTCAACTCCCAATAATCCCATGCCCAGATTTCCTTTTAGTAATTTAAAAATAAAATTCATAAAATTTAACACACTTCCCAAGGCAAGGTTCAAGCCAAAATGTATTTGGAAATTATTTAATCTGATTTTTAAACATTACATCATCAAAAATACTCCAAAATTTCCATTAAAATAATTACACAACAAAATTGAGAAAAAATCAAATATTGCTAGCTGGTTGGCAACCATGGATGCACCTACATCATGAATAATAGTACTTAAGATAACCTATATTGATGTCTCTGAAATTAACACATAATCATATTTCTTATTGGCACCAAATTAGACACCCAAGTTGAATACTAGATATAGAAAATAATATTTGATTAATTAATTTTTTGAGCTCTTGTTTCATTAGAGACTCAATCTTTGGATTGAATAGTATTTCCTTATGTGTGATTGGTTTTGATGAACATAAGTGACAACAAAATCCTAGGAAAAAGGAAGGAAATTCTTCTCAATCCCAACCCATACACCTCAACATATCTCCTCATGGTGTCAAGCAAAGCCATAGCTGCAAATGCGACTCCTTAAAATCTTCTTGCTAAAAGGAAAGTCATCCCTTATAAGAGTTCAAAAAACATATCATCATAATACCTCACACAACCATGAAGACTCTTGAAAGCTCTAGTTATTCCAACACCAAGAGTCTCTAAATAGTGAAACCAAGATTTTGGTAGTTCACTATCCTAAACCAACACCAAGAGAAAACTACCAAGGCTTACATCACAAAATTTCATAAGATGAACTCTCTAGGTTCATAAGGTTTAAAGTAATCAATAGTCAATACTATTCAAGTTGGAATTAGCAAGGTAAAAAACGAGTCTCCACTCAAGGGATAACAGTAGTTCCAATGAAATTCACAAGCATTAGCATGTGAGATGAGAACAATGTTGCATAATAACACCTCGAAAGTGGTTGGGAAGAACTTCAAAGAAGTCTCCAACCGAAACCTTTTACCTCCTTGACAAGAAATAATGTGCCAACTCTCTTGAATGAGAGTAACTCCAAATGTAAGGTGGTTGGTTTGCAACCAAACAACAAGCTCAAGACTCAAAATCTGACCTTGTCTATGCCAAGGAACACTCCCAAGAGTAACCATCCATTTATTTATCCAACCCTTAAAATTTCTCTCCAATCCATTTGTTGGTGAACAATTGGAACTACCAAATGGTTGGTAAGGAAGGGAAAAATACCATAAATTCTAAAATTTTGATCCTTATCCCTCCAAGGATCCTTCTTACCATACCTAATAAGCTCTATCAATCCATTTTGAGGACCCCAAGCATGGATACCCAACCAAAAATGACCCTCAAGATACTTGGAAATATGTACATCACAATTCCAAATTCCCATCATAACACCTTTTTCATCATGGAAGTTTGTGACTCTTTTTGTAATCTTTTGCAATCCATCCATGAAAGCATCAACAACTACGGAGCATGGAACAATTGTAGTCATCAAACCCAATTTCCAAAAGGGATTATTGTAAGCTAAAGCATCACTCAAGCCAAGTAATGGATTATCAAACATGTAGACATCCTATTTTGGTTCTTCTCTCTCCCGAGATCCATAAGTAACAAGCCTGAAATCTCCTTTCCTTGTTGTAATGAAATTTCCAGTAGCTACAAAACCATTTTTTTATAACACCTTGATTTCAAAGATGTGGAATTCACCATGATCAAGCACTTCCCATGTGGAAGCTTTATCCTCAACCCCACTTATGCATTCTTTATCAAACAACCTTCTTGGAAGACTATCAATCAGAAAGATCGGCTTACCCTCATGATGTTTTCTTAAATCATTAATAAGTTGAGAGCCACATTTTATCTCATACTTGGAAACTTCACTAGGATCACATATCCTACCGTTTTCACTAAATATTTCATCTTCCATCAAAAAGAGGGGGTTATCATAAGTTTCCTCTGCACCCACTTCAAAGAGAGGGTTATCAAGAATTTGAAAATCATTTATTTTCCCTTGTTCAAATCCAACTTGTTGGTCCAAATCTATAAATGCAACTTATGATTTCTTAGGGAAGCCCTTCAAATAAAACTCCTCTTGAATACAATCAATCTCGTCAATTAATTTCTTGATTTATTTAGCTCTTTGTTCATTCTCTTGCTTGCTAAGACATTTGAAATTAGCTAGCTGATTTTCTACCTCCATTAGTGTCACCTAAGTATTTTCCAACATATTTTTTGTTGATTCAAGCTGAAGAGTAAGCTCATCAACCTTTCTCTCTTTTTATTGGAATGCACTAATTATGCTCTTCTTTGCAAATTCAAAGGAATAATCTTGATCTATAATCAAGTGTAAATACTTTGATTTATGTTGGGAAAATATGTCTCAACCTTGCAGTTACATAAGGTACTATTGATACTATTAAATTTGGTGCAGCTAAAAACATTCTTGGGATGGAAATTAGAAGAGATAGAATGAAGAGAAAGCTATTTATTGGCCAAAGTAAGTATGTCAATTCAATTTTATAGATTTTTGACATGCAATACTGTAGACCATTGTGTGTTCTTGTTTCAGCTAGAATAGAGTTATCTATTTTAGATTTTACAACATCCCCATTAGAGATGGAAGAAATGAGCATAGTTCCTTACTAAGGTGCAATTGGAAGTTTGATGTATTCTATGGTTTGTACAAGACTATACATTTTCCAAGTAGTGGAAATTTTTTCTAGATATATGTCTAATCCTGGTAGTGTTCATTGGGATGCAATTGAAAAAGTCTTCATATATTTGTGCAGTTCCTCACAGTATTCATTGTGTTATCATAGTAATATGACTAAAGATGAGATTTCCCTTGATATTCATGGTTATGTAGATTCAAATTGGGTAGGTGATGTTGATAGTAGACGATCCAGTAGTGCTTATGTGCTTACTTTATTTGGTGGTACAATTAGTTAGATGAGTAAGAGAAAGGTTGTGGTTTCTTTTTCCACTATTGAAGTTGATTATATGGAAGCTACACATGCCTGTAAAGAAGCCCTTTGGCTTAAGAGACTATGTTCACATATTGGAGTAAAAAAAGGTACAATGATAATTTATTGCAATAGTTAGAGTGTGATATTTCTAGCCAAGAACTTGACATTTCATGTTGGACCAAGCACATTGGTGTATAGTACCATTTTGTTAGAGATATGGTCAAGGATGGCAGGGTGAAGTTGGTTAAGGTAGAGACTTTGATTAATGTTGTTAATTCTTTAACTAAGCCTGTGAGCAGAAAAAAAATTAGATGGTGTTCAGAAACTATGGGTCTTTAGACCCCTAACAATTAATAAATTATGTTTTTAATCCCTCGCGTTGCTCTTGCAAGGTCTTCAACAAGTGATATTTTTTGGAAAAAATGTTTCTCAACCTTGCAGTTACATAAGGTACTATTGATACACCAGTGTGGGGGGTGTAGGGGGATACCCCCTATGGGGGTCTGGGGTGGCTCATCCCCCTTAGTAGGGGGTTCAGGGGCTACATTCACAGTATCTACATTCTTCTATCTATCATACACATTGTGTTTTTTTTTCTCTTGTATTTTCCTTTTGGGGATGATGCAAGGTGTTGAGACATCTAGGTATAGATTCCATGTTGACCCAAAATATTTTCTTTGTTTTCACTCTCTTTGTGTCATTCCTCTTTTGTGTTTTTTGTTCCATAAAGTATTTGGGGAATGATGGGAGTTCTGAGCTCTATTATATCACTATAGAAAAGACATACATTGAACCCAAATATGTGGATCCCTTATGTGTTATCTTTTGAGATTGCATGTGGGGGAAACTCCTCTTTATTAAGTAGCTTTATTTGGAAACATATTGTTGACATAGGGCTTTCCAAATAAGCTCTCATGGCCCTTTTATCAATTGGAATTTATCATTTTCTACTTTAAAGTAATTGCTCACAATATGGTGTTTAGAAATTATTTTAAAGTGGGGGCATACATTGGAATTATTTCATTTTGGCATAATTTTCTTTGACATTTTGACATTTCTTTTGATTCACTTTCTTCATGTAGAGGTTGAACTTAGTGTAGCATTAGCATAAAATCTTGATAATTTTCTTATTAAAGTTATCAATGGGTGTAATTTTTAGTATGGTTAACATATGGGTACACGCCTTGTAGACCTAGTGTGTGTATTATTTTGCCTTAGGTCTCACCTAGTGTATATCAGATTGCACTAGCCCTTGTGAGTTTATTTCTTTTTTGGAAAAATAGCTTAGGCTTGATCCATCCCTTTTGGACAAATAGTTGAGGCTTGATCCATCATTTTTTTATTTTTTTCCTTTTTGCATTAGCTTTGGTATTGTATGCCCATGTATCTTGTATTGTGCACATATCTTACATTCATGTGTGTCCCTTTGTCAATATGTTGGTTTTCCATGATATCTTAGATCCTTGAGGTTTGGCCACCCCTTGATCTTTGTCATCCCATCTCTCCAACATTTGTGCACTTGGACTCCTCTTGACGCATATTTGTCTATTTTAGAGTGAGTCTGAGTGTAAGTTCATATTATCACTAAAGTGGGAGCTAAATGTAGTGTACAAAATTGTATACCTTTACAATTTCACACTATGTTTGGGTCCCCTAATTTATTAGACTAAATTAAGTTTCTAGTTTTCCAAATTATGCATTCCAAAGCCTTATTCTTACCGTTTTCTGAAAGGTGAACTTAAATTTAATTAATGCAATAAATAATTAAATCACATTGGAGTATGTATTTCTTGGAATTATGGGCTAGGACCCATTTTCCCAAGGGAAAATGGTTCCCCTTTAAGTACCATGACCAATTTTAAAATATGTTTTGGTGAGTTGTAGCAAGCATTGTTCATTCATCATTTCCTTCTCCACTTGTCATTTGTCTTTCAATCAAGGTTTAATTACAAAACTTGGGGTTTGAGGCTTGACTAAGGCAAACCCCCATTCAAACAAAATATTTTTCCCTCTTTATATGTATGCAGGTTACAGGTAGAAGAAAGATTGAAGAGATCTCAAAGGAGCAATTTTGCATTATTGCACATTATTGTCAAGTCACGAAAACTAAATTGCAGAATTTATTTTAGTCACTCTAATAGTGGGACCTATGTCAAAAAAAAGCAAAGATCCAACGTTAGAGGACTATCAAAATTTATTTTGGAAGCCCTAACTAGGGCCCATTCACTCGAGGATGAATTTTTCCTTAACTATGTCTCAAAATAATCTTTTGGTAATAGGTACATGCCATCAAACCATTCTTAGATCTTCCTACAAACTACCATTTCCATTTCTATATTTTAAAGATGAACCACCAAAAATAATGCACAATAGGGAAAGAGGATTCCCCAAATAGGCTCCTAGGCTTTTTCACCTAAGAGCTCTTGGTTTATGGAATGGATCCCTTTCACACTAGAGGTATTCTTGACGAGTTCATTCAAAGGAGTTAGGAGCTTAAAGTAATGTGTGTGGGATTCCCCAAATTCTGGAAATAGGAAATAGAAACTAACTATTGAAATGCAAAGTGCTGGAAAACACACTAATGATATGCAAATGACCAAAGAAACATAAATAAATTACTACAAAAATGAATAGAACTGAAGAGGTGTGCACTTGGAAACTTGCAGAGGCTGGAAATGCTACTGAATCTAGAATTTTGGCCTATTGGGACACTTACACCATTTTGGGCGACCTAGTCCTTTTTCGGGATGATTTGTGAAAACTACTCTGGGGCTTGTTTCAACCAAATGGGTATCCGGATCTGTAGAGATCTCTGAAAAATATGAACAATGGGACTAGGTCACCACAACTAGTGGGAATGTCCCTTTTGTCTTTTCTGGAAATCTGAAGGTGGAAATAGAGGCTCTTGATCTGTACTTTTTGTTCCTCCAAGTGTTCAGACTAGAAACCTTGATTCTCAGCCTGCAAGTCTTCTCCAAGCTCCAACTAGGGTTTCTCCAACCTTGACAAGCTCTGACAAGTTTTTGAAGGCTTTTCCACGTTGTTTCTTTTCCAAATCTACACACAAGACCTGCAAATCACACTAAGAGGGAAAAACTTGTTGATTGTTAGGGCATGGCAAGCCCCTTTTGATTAATCAAGCCAAAATGATGAAATAATATAAAAAAGCATGAAACAATGGAGTTTACCTTGCCATGATGATTGATCTTGAGTTTCATCAATGGAGGATTCAATCCCTTGGATGCTTCAACAAAAGATGTCTTCTTGACTTAGAATACTCAAAACCCTAGCTTGCTTGAGAAGAAGGAGAGATGAGGAGTGGAGAGTAAATGAGAGATGTGAATAATGATGGATTAGGGTGAAAAAGATGAGAAAATCCCTTATTTATACAATTTATGCCCCAATTTCTCTGAAATAATACCACACAAGCTGACCTTAGGGTTTGAGAGACAAAATCCCAAAAGAAAATTGATTTAAATTTGAATTTTAAGCCACATGGGACTAGGTCGCCCAAGGTGGTGACCTAGTCCACCTGGGCATTTTTTATTGCTTGTCAGGGATTAAAAGATAATTATTGTTATTTTTTAGGATTGTCTCACAAAACACACTTAATTTGGGCCTGTAAGAGCATTACGTGGTCATTTTTAGCATAAGAAATGGTTAAATTAGTGATGAAAATCCTAGGAAAGTGTGAAGATGTTTTACAACACCTTACAAAACTTTGGCACAAGGCTTGGAAAGGGGTAAAAAGAGGTCCAAAATCCATAGGCAAAGGTCCAAATGAGTGAAAAGTGTCAAGTGTACACTTTTTGGCAACACATTTGGCCCCCACTTTAGTGAGAGGATGAACTTGCTTCAAGCTCACACTAAAGTAGCCCAATGGAGATGGTGAAGAATGGTGAAGAATGAAGAAGGTGATCAAGCCTCCGAGATTCAAGATTCTAAGTCAAGTCGACATCAGTGTAAGAAGACACATTCAAGGGTGAATGCTATGCAACAAAACAAGATACATGATCATGCAATGACAAGGACTAAAGGAAAGAGAAGAAGGAAAGGTTGGATCAAGATTCAACCATTTGTCCAGCTAGTTGTGGATCAGATCTAGGCTGTTTGTCCAAAAAGAAGATGATGTACTCACTTTGGGGTGACAAGACTATTGGCTATCCATCAGGTGAGAAGGCCCAAGAAGGTGAGAAAAATACACACAGTTGGTATGTACTCACACACAGAAAGGTGGCTATGGGGAAAGTTGTGCCCCTAGTTGGGCTTCCCACTTAACCATACCAAAGTTATGCCTCCTGATAACTTTGATAAGGCACCACAAAAGAAAGTGATGCTTGATGTTGTAAGGAATGTTCAAAGGGATTTTAGTTTTGTTTATGTGATGTCTCATCTTAAGGAACATCAAGCATAATGTCTCCAAGACAGGAAAAATGCAAAAGGACTCATCTTGTATCCAAGAGAGGAAAAACTCATCTTGTATGCAAAAGAGGAAAAATGCAAATGTCTCATCTTGAGCAACATTGTACCTAATATTCTTAAGAGAGGGAGTCACAAGAAAAATAAAATCACACAATGAAATGTGAGTGTAGATGCATTCCCCCACTTTAAAGTGGTTGCTAACACCATTACTATGAGAAATTGCTTTAAAGTAGAAGGGTATGTGCAGGATCATGATGGGCCAAAAAGTGGCGATAACTAAGTGATATGATGACCCATGAATTTTTTTTTACACAAAATTGATGAAACGAAAAGGGTTTTTAAAGGAGATTCTCAAATTTCCACCAAAATAAATTATGCTTTACTTTGAATTTAATAAATAATTATTATTCATTTTCTATTTGAATTACGACTAAAGTCCTGATTGATAGGCTGATTGAAAAACATCTATAGCTTTCAAACGGTATCATATTTTTTAATCCAAAACATGTGTCACATTCTATGCTTTGTATAATATAGGATTAAAAAAAAAAAATTGGATTTCATGATTTTTTGACCAAGTTAAGGTGGTTAGACATATGAGTTTTTATATTTTTAAAAATTTGTAATAAAAAATTCATAATTAAATATTTACTTGGAAACAAATTACAAACAAATATGCATCACATCGGGACACAAGTCCCCTACTTATATCTAAAATCTTATAAAAAAATATTATCATTTTATTGTGGTTATGGTGGTCAGACAGACACCTACTTCTTATTTTTTCCCTGAAATTTAAGTACTACGACATTGAAATTTCAAATTTTCACCAAATATTTAAAAAAAAAAAACTAAACCTAGTATTTTAGAAACTACATTCAATTTTCTATAGATTCTATTCTTACACATTTTTGAAATAATATAGATAACTTATTCAAATTTTTACGTCAAGTTGCCTAACTTTGATTTTCTAAATTTTATTGCCACTTAAGGGCCTATTTTTTCCATTATGATCCTGCACATACCCAAAAGAAAGAGGGGAAGAGGACATGGGAGCTTGTTCAGAAAGCCCTATGCCAAGTCATATGTTCTCGATAAGTTGCATCATGAAAATGATAGAGTATTTCACATGCGAGTCAACTTAATACATGTTGTCCACATCCCAATATTTCTCTTATATGCCCATGAAAGGTTAACGACTAGTCTAAAGAGACAAAAAAAAGTGACATACAAGGAGAAAGTTACCTAACCCCTTGCCCCCACTTAGTGCAGGACAAGAGTGAGCTAAAAGGAGGGAGGAGATGTAAGGGAGAGTGAAAATCAGTATTAATTAGATGAATTAGGTGCCCCCACTAGAGGGAGAACACCAAACTCCTTAAGATGTTGGATTTTACGACTCAAGGCCCTGCATGCATTAGTGGAGTGACCATGAACTCGGTGGTAGGCACAAAAGGAATGTTTATGGTAACATTTCTTTCGAGTTCTGGGAGGAAGAGAGATGAAGTGATCTTGGAGGAGTCTTGACAAGATAGCCCCTTGATCAAGGGTAGAAGGTGATCTTTTAGCGTGAAACAAAGAAGGGTCTTTCTTAGTATAGGATGTCATACTTACACAAGGCGCTATAGATTGTGAGATTTTGTATACTCCTTTGGAGGAGTGTATAAAATCCAAATCAGTAGTGGGTTGCGAGATGATATTGACATTAAGGAGATATTTCTTTGTGGGTTGCAAAGGATCACATTCTAAGGTTGGTTTAGAAGGGGGATTTGGGTTGATGTTGGAGGAATGTTTAATGATTTCAATTAAGGGACAATAAAAAAAACCATGGGTTGTTATCTACGTGTTAAGCTTGATAGGGTTGCAGATACCTTATTCACTAGCACCACAACCTTCTCCACTATAGCCAAGTTGTTTCATTAGCTCATAACCTTTTCCATAAATATTTTTCATTGCTTTTGGATCAGGTGATTGTTCATTGTTTGTGGTGTTGTCCAAAGTGGTTGAGGTGGATGCTTGTGAAGGATCTGCCAAGTCTTTTGTTGACAAGAGTGCAGTTCCCTTTTCAGAGTCTTTGTGTGTGATCTTGTATTCTCCCAAGGATGTTGGTGTGAAATCTAAGGAACCCCAATCATCAGCTAAGAGTTTTGTGATTTTCTCAAGATGTGGTTCTTTGTTTGTGTGTTGTGAAGGTTCCACTTGGGTGGTTGGAGTTAAGGTGTTGGGTGCTGGCAAGAAGTTGAGTCCACTTTTTGGCCAAAAAGTGGAAGTGTTTTCCTTGATTTTCAAAGTTTGACAAATTTGACCTTAAAATTTGAAGCACTTAGAGATGGAATCTTCAAAAAATTCACTAATCATAAAATGTAGTACTTGGAGTCTAGTTTCCAAATATGTAATTTATTTCAATACATAGATTGTACAAATTGAGTTTCAATAGGTGTTTGTAAAAACCACTATTTAAAAGTCACTTTTTTTTACCATACCATGCACTTGTACGACTTCCATATTTTGACCTAAATTATCATATTTTTCTAAATCCTTTTGGGAAAAGACTTGTGACTCACTGAAGCTTGTTTTGGATATTTTTTTCTAATTTTTAATTGAATATTTTGCTTTTTGTTAATTTTTTATCATGCATATTTGTTGTTTTGAAAAATAATCATGTATGACACACATAAGATGACCTAAAGTTATCATTTTTTGCATTTTTTTTTAAATTGAAAAGAATTTTCTGAAGTTTTCTCTCGCGCAATCCGTTCGTCAAAATGTTATGTTGATCAAAAGTTATTAAAATAGTAAAAAACCTTGAAATTTAAAGTTTATGGACCAGTTTCATCAGAAATTAATTGAAAAATAGAAAAAATAATCCAATTGTAAAAAAATTACATATTTGGAATCTGCATTGTCTCATCTAAAATGGGTCTTAATTTCATCAAAAAATTCTGCAAAAAAAGTTGTTAGCCATATGTCCAAACTCGATATTTTTCTCTGACATTGTTAGAACCTTCAACTTGTAGGTCAATCTAGGTTGAAGGCCTACGTTTGAAATCCCAATGATTTTTCCAAACCAAAATCTGAGGCAAAAACCCGACCACAAAGCAAAACCAATTTCAAATTTTAAAAAATGGGATCCCGATTATAGAATGGGATCCCGTTCCTAATATTTAATACAACGACCATTGGCAAGAAAATGGGATCCCGTTTAAAAAATGGGATCATGTTCCTTTGCTAACGGTCCCCACAATAAATATTGGAAATGGGATCCCGATTATAGAACGAGATCTCATTTCTTTTAAAAACGGGATCCCGTTTCGTTTTAACCATGTTATTTAAATTTTACTGTGAAGTCTACAACTTCACATCTATGGCCGAGAGCAATGAAATTGGACTATTTTTCATCAACCATTGTTTTTATAGGTGGTGACTTGCATTTTTTATTAATTTTTTCAAAGGAGAGATCCTGTTTTTTCAAAGGAGGAACAAAAGGTATTCAACTTGCAATATGAATTGATTTTTTCAAAGGAGGCATGAAGAAATTAGTTTTAAAGTGGAATTGTGCTAGTTTTCTACTTGTTTTGAGGAACACAAGAGGAATAATTTAGCCCTTATAGGTCTTGAACTTCCAATTTGGATTGAATTTTTTGAAGAATTTCACTTTTGACATTCATTTGTGCTTGAGAATTTTATAATCGTGGGAGATAAAACTCGTAATAAGAGGAGGAAGACATTGACTCCTAAAGAAATTGAAGCAAAAAAAGAGAAGGAGAGACAAAGACAAAGAGAAAGAAGAATGAGAATTAAATCAATGAATGATGGGGGAGCATCCAATTCCACAACTATTGAAGATGAAAACATTGAGGAGACCATGGTTGTAGATGAAGCTAATTTGCAAGAAGTCAATTTGGAGAAGAATATGATTATACATGCAAGTCCTACTATGTCTTCAAATCCCTCTTTCAATGCTATGGAGAATGTTTCAATATGCACAAATCTAGGTACATCTTCAAATCCACATGTTAGTGAAATGGTAAATTCGTATGTAGAAGTTTTACAAGATACTGGACTTAACGATGTTGACATTGATAATATTCAGAGAGATGAAACTTTTATAGAATTTGTTGAAAATGAAAATGAGAATGATCCTTTTGTTGAAAATGAAATTGAGAATGATCCTTTTGTTGAAAATGAAAACAAAAACCATTTTGTTGATGTAAATGAAAATGAAAAACTGTTTTGTTGATGAAAATGAAGATGAAAATGTAAATCATTTTGAAGTTGAAAATGAAAATGAAAATTAAGATGAAGATGAAGATGAAGATGAAGATGAAAATCTAGAATGTTATGTTGAATTTAATGAAAATGCTTTTTTTAAAATAGAAAGTGGTGTTTTCGATAATCTTCCTGGTCAAATTTCTTGGAGGCAAATAATAACACATGTGAATAAAATATACAACGAATTCTTTTATTGTAAAAAAATTGCAATTCAATGTCAACTAATGATGCAATTGATGAGAATGCAAAAAATGAGGAAAATAATGAAAAGGTTAGGTTTTTTTGTTAAACCAAAAAGAAAATATCAATCATTAAAACATGTTATGTGTACTATTGCTAGTGCCATTCAATCTATTGGGAAAAATAGTTGATCTAAAGATAAAAATGCAGCAAGAAGAGCTATAACAACTACAATAGTTAATAAAGCAACTTTGAATAAAAGAATGGTAAGAAATATTAGTGAAGTTTTAAAAATACATCCTAAAACATTGCTAAGAGCAGAAAAAAGAAGAGAAAGTATAGAAAATGATCCTATCAACCAATGTTGGAGTTTCAGTGGTCGACTCCCGAGGTCTGATATGAAATTGAATGTTGAAATTAAATATTTGATTGAAAAATACTAGCATGATAATACTAGGGTTCCATCTAATGCTAGAGATGTTTTAAAATTAAGGGTGGGGTCCAAAGTTCATGATCCTCACCCAAAACACCTATTAGATACAACACAAATTGAATTTTATAGAAAATTTTGTGGTGATTTAGTGTTACTCGGTAATATTAAAATAAGTCAAAGGTCTTTTGAAAAATGTAAATCGTGGTATGTAAAAATTAATAAGCAATGGATATCTTGTTGTTGTAAAATGCATGTTCAATTTCATTATTTTTATGATGTTTTTCGATATATACATTGTACCTTGCATAATAACATGATTATACAGGAATGTGGTATTAATATGCCACTTGAAGCGATAAGGGAGTTTATTTCAAGTTTTTTTTGTGAAAGATCTAATGATAAATTATTTTATTTAAGTTCTTGTATTTCTAGACAATGGATTGACTATGGAAATCTTTCATTCTTAGGAATTTGTATGCATGAAAGTCTTGATAATTATTTTTGACAACAGTTAGTAGAAGTTAAAAGTTTTAAGAATGTTCACTATTATTTAAAAGATGGAAAAATAGGAAAGCATTGTGATTTAGTTATATAAAAAGTTAGTGTGCATGCATTCATGAGTGAATTTAAGAATAAGATAGTACCAAAATATATCATGCACTCTCAACATGCTCAATGGATTGATGGCCAATTTCGCACATGTAGAAACACATTTGCAATTGGTACTATACTTTCAATGGTTGATTTTGTGGAGAATTATACTCTATCTCCGCAAGAGGAAATTCAATCACAATATTATAATTCAGTGCAAGTAGCTATGTTTGTCCATATTGTTTATAGACATGCAGATAAATCACTGGGGATGATAGAAAAGTTTTTAGGGAGTATCATTTTTATTTGACTGACAAATGATTACACTTTCAGAGTTTGTTCAATAATGTTTCAGTACATTTTACATAAATTTAAGAGAAAGAGGAATCCATATGAAAGAACACCTTATATGGTCAGATAATTGTACGTGGCAGTTTAAGAATACTTGAATGTTCTATTGGTTAAGTAGGATTCACAAAGAACTTAATTTCCAACATATATGGAGTTTTTTTGAAGCTGGGCATGGTAAAGGAGAACATGATGGAGTTGGTGCGTGTGTCAAAAGAATTCTTGCTAGAGAACAATTAAAATTCGAAAATGCGGTAAAATTTAAAGATGCACGTGGGATTGTGGATTGGTGTAATAAAATATTATCTACACCTGGTTCGAGTGAGTACTCTAGAGTTCACCGATTATTTTGGTTGGTTGAAGAAGATAACATTGTACCTAGAGTTGACTATGAGACAATCAGTGGATCTACTAAATGGCATTCATTTAGGAGTTCAACAACAAGCACATGGACTATCTAGACAAGGGAGCTTGCATGTTTTTGCCAGTTTTGTATCTCAGGAGATTGGGAAGCATATGAAAATACAAAATGTTTTTAATAGTGGGAGCAAAGATCATTGACACCTACACAAGAACATGATCAATATGAAAGAACTATTGAAGAAAATGATCAAGTGTTTGCATCTAAAGACTATGACCATGTTTCAGACCTTGTACAAGAAGGTAATTTAATTCAATTTATTTCACTTTATTAAGTTATTTTGTAATACTAAATTATTTATATTGATATGTGCAAGTTATTAAATCAATTTTTGTTTGTAGGACATGTGTATGTTGTTGTTTCACCTGAGGGGAATGAAGAGAAAACAAAATATTGGTTGGATCGTTGTGTGGAGACTAAACATATGTTAATATCACCTCGAGAAGATGATGATGGATATCATTATCCAACAGGTACCTTGATCCCCTTAAGAAAATTTTGATAACAAGTTTTTGATCCCGTTAAGAAATTTTTTAGAACAAGTCTTTGATCCCATTAAGAAATTTTTGAGAACTTATATGATGATTGTTTTCATGTTTTCTAATAGGATCGGTTGTGGTTGTTGGCACTTGGCTATGAAAATACATGGCAAGGAAGAGTGGTCTACCTGCATTTGAAGATCATGAACCGCATAAAAAAATAATACATTATTCGCATTTGGTGGTGGCAACAAATATAAAACTAGATCGGTATCGTAGAAGACCTGCAAATAAAGTGCTATGGACAATTTCTATGGAAGAGCATGAGACAATCATAGACTCATTACAAAAAAGAGAGGATCCAGATGGTACAATGGAATAAGTAAATATAGGTAAATATAGTTTAAGTTTTATATTATCCTTTTAAATAGAGGTAATTATTAGTTAAACTATATTTAAATACATGTTTTGATTACATATTGAAATTGCTTGTACATTAATAGTTAAAATTGATTTATTATCCTTTTTTGTATCCTTAAGCCATCGTTGCATTGATCTCATACTTTGAAACAAAAAGGAGAGGATGCCTGGATTCAACCTACACACGTGTGGAAAACTTTTAAATGTAAGTACTTGAGTTGTGTACATATAGATAGTTTTACATAAATTAAAATATGTATGTTTTGATGATTCATTGATATTGCTTGTACCTTTTTGATATCAGGTGGTGTGAAGACCTAGTACATTCTGGGCATGATTTTGAGATGTTCTTAAGACATTCCCTTAAGATATTGTATTATGACCCCTTAAGACATCCCCTTAAGACATTGTATTATGACCCCTTAAGGCATCCCCTTAAGATGTTGTATTATGAACCCTTAAGACATCCCTTTAAGACATAATATGACCTCTTAAGACATCCCCTTAAGAAGTAATATGACCCCTTAAGACATTCCCTTAAGATGTAATATGACCCCTTAAGACATTCCCTTAAGACGTTGTATTATCACCCCTTAAGACATCCCCTCAAGACGTCGTATTATGACCCCTTAAGATGTCCCCTTAAGATGTCGTATTATGAACCCTTAAGATGTCCCCTTATTTTTTTTCAATGTACCTGTTTGTTTTGACAACTTATAAATTAGTATTGGATGTCATTATTTGTTTTGACAACTTATAAATTAGTACTGGATGCCATTATTTGTGTTGATAGCTTATAAAATAGTATTGGATGCCATTATTTGTTTTGACAGCTTATAAATTAGTGTTGGATGTTATTATTTATAAAATTTATTAATGTTTTTGTTCTCTAATCTTGTATGGTTTTGTTTATTTCTTAAAATTGTATCCTTTTTGGTATATAAACGAATTGCTTTTGTTTGTAAATTATGATTTATTCACTAATTATTGATTGAAGTGAATTGAATAAGTTCATTGACTAATTATCGCTAATTATTGAATGTACATATCATGTATATCATATATGTGATCACTAAATTTGTAAACTATAAATATTAAAATGTCCTATTAATTTCAACTTTAATTTCATATTTATATTTAATTTCACATTAATGTCCTATATCAATATCTTGACTATGAACATAAAATGCATAAATTTAAATGTGTAAATTAAAATTTCAAACAATAATAAAGTCCATAATTTATGTAAATATATTAAGTGCATGAAACCAATATATTAAGCGCATGAAAAAATTCCATCAGAGTACAACCCATGAAATCAAGTCCAACTAAGTACTCAAGAACCATGAAATATAATGTCCAACAAAGTACATGAGAAACCAAAAATATAGTCCATGAAATAAACAAATATAACCCATAAAATCATGTTTCTAGGTAATGTATTGTCTCTATAATCAAGAGACCTCTTCACGCCATGCAGACTATGCAGATGACCTGAAACACTTTATACAAGAGAAATATGAAATCATATGTAAGACAATGAAAATTTAATTTATAATTCATCATAAAATTAAATTACCATCATATCTGGGTTTGGATGCTCTACTGCACTTGAAGCAACCTCTACATTCTCTGAATCAATCTACATAAACAAGACAAAGAAAGTTGAATTTAGATGCACAAGTCTACAATTAAAAATGATTTAATTGAAATTAATTTATATTTTATCATATTTTAATTGTACCATATCCATAAGTTGTGCACCCTCTTTTGCAGGACTTATTTGTACATTCTCAACTACTACATGTGTCTCATGCTATAAAAGAAAAATAATTTAAAATATGTATTAGCTCAAATTATATATATATTCAATTTGAAATTTAAAATTAAAGTTATATTCACAATATATAATTTATAATTGAATTCAAATATAATAAAAAATTTAAATTACCATTTGATCTGGAGCCTACTCCGCATGCCCTCCTAGCAGTGTAACTATGTTTGGGTCAGGGCTAAACGTCGCACTAACAAAGTCCTACAAGATCAAAATTAAAGCATGTACATACTTGAATTAGGTAAATATATATATATATATATATATATATATATATATATATTCAAGTTTGCACATTTTGTGTAGAATTTTTTTTAAACAACCTAAAAATCAGAGGCCTCACGAGTAGCCACAACATCTAATGTTTTCCTAATGCCCATTCTCATTGTGGTATCCACCTAGACATACATGTAGACATGTAACACAAGCTTATAATATTTACAAGTGTACATGCACATTTCATATATAGTGAATTCAAAATTCATAATTTTAACTATACTAATGTAAGTTAAACAATTTACAATATAAATGTACCTACCCTTGATCTACAATGACTGATAGTGGAGGAGTGCTTGACAATCCCTCGGGTGGAATCGATGTGGAAGCTGACTGACTCGCCTAAACCAACATAAATATTTCAAACATATATGTTATTCAATTATAAATTTAAAACTCAAGTTAAAAATCATTTCATTTATAATTTAAAAAATTGAAATCAAAATACCCCATAAGGGTTGCTGATTAGGACTGGTGTCAATGTATGTACTCATGGAACGGATGATTGCCTCATTGTTACTATCATTGGTACACCAAACAGTTTGGTTGTTAAAATGTATTACAAAATTTACTCTGATATATATATTCATCAAAATTCTTATAAAATGAACATGTAGATGCATATCTATACCTATGTAGTAGTGTCCTCAGGATGTTGGCCTGCTATAAGAAACTCTAAAAATGAACTGATGTGACCAAATGAACCACCAGAATCTCCACGTCCACCTGAACTAGGTGTGGCCTGATCAAGTCCATAGCATACTTGATGGAAACTAGTACATACATTTGGGATGGTCCTTGACACTCTTAGAGTGGTACTCAGACCATCTCCATAAAACACTCCTCCATCATCATCGTCTCTATGCTCCCCACTTGTTATCGTAGAAGCATGTTGATCAAGGTCTCCTGCGAGTGTACTAAGGGAATCTAATGTCAAGACCATAGCTCGATGATGCACAAGTGCAGGAATGGGAGGACCAGGAGCAAAAACAAGGGGTTGTACATGCACGAGGTGTTGGGGATCAACCCTTGCCCCTAACCTCTATTGTGGCATGCCACCACCAACACCTTGAAATGATTTAAAATCAAAATAATTGGGCTTTTGCCCTATAACAAACTCTACATACAATTTCCTCAAAAAATACAATGGGCACTCCCAATTAGCGTGTGGGGACTATCAAAAACCATATACCATCGATCCCAAAAATGTGCACTCATCTATGGATGTATGCACCACCTCATGGATATTCTAGATTTGTTCATAAGAATGGGTTGTCAAGTAACGGGGACGAGAAAGTAGGGGGCTAGGTGGGCTTTCATTATTTTAAGGTCTAATATTTGTTTATAAGAGAGATCGTCAACATAAAATTGTCTCATTTGGTCTTTGTCTCATTTATGCCTATCTAGATCAAAATCAATGGTCCTCATGGCATCCACAACATTTTACATTGCAAATGCAAAACGTCTAACATGTGGTGGAATCAATGCTTGACTATGCATAGCATTGATGCAACCTGATCATTTATGCGTGCTCACAAGTGAGCCTCATCAGATGCAACAAGTGGTGGAGGTGGCATATTAGGTGGAGGGGGAGGTAGAAGGGGAGGTGGAGGTGGCTGAGGTGGTGGATTGATGATATCATCAATGTTAAAATCATCCATGATATGAGATATAAGTGTGCACCTGCATTAAATTATACTAAATTAACATACAAGAAATGGTTAAATTTGAAACACACATGCAAATTTGTTTAACTAGGATTTGCATACATATATTAAGATCATATAAAATTGAAACACACATATACATTGATTGAACTTGAGCATGTGCATAAAAAATTCAAAATTTAACATGTACATACATTTAAAATAAAAAATACCATGCATAATTTGAATGCATACATCATTGAAGTAAACTATGTACATACATACAAATTTCAAAATTTAACAACTATATGCAATTTTAATACGTGTGTACATACTAAACAATAAACTTGAAACATTCACAAAAAGCTCATTTTATATCTAACACACATATATATATTACAATTTTCCATCATGATCAGTCTAGATAGTCATAAAATATATACTATTATAAATTCATCATTATAAGTTCATAAATTCCACCAAATTCATAAATTCATGTCACTAAAAATATCCATCTAGAACCAAAATCATAAATTCAAGTCACTAAAAATATCCATCCAACCAAATTTATAAATTTATCACACAAAATATCCATCGTTCACCAAATTCATAAATTCATAACTATTTAAGATCATTGTCTTAATTTAAAAACTATTGTGGCTCTCTACTACATCTCTTCATTTATTTGTGTTTTCCTTTTCAGAATCAAAAGTTATCCTCTCCTCTTGCCATCGGTGATGCTCATCTAAGATCCCATCCATAGCCCTGCCAACATCAATAATGGTTTGCATCCTAGATGCAATCATCCTCACAGGTGGTGGGGCAAATTCTTCATTTTGAATAATGTTGATTTGATCTTGGATGGTTCTAACATTGGAATTGATTCATGCTTACAAACAAGCACCATTGATTTTAGGTGGTGGAGGTGGGGGGTTATGAGGTGGATTGGGTGGAGGTGGAGGTAAAGGTGGTGGAGATGGATGGAACAGAGGTGGATTACAAATATTATTGAATCAATCCATGTGATCTCTAATATATGAGTGAACCTGCATTAGATTTGTAATTTCAAAATCTAAGATACATGTTTAGGAAATACCCTTAAACCATTCAATATAAATGGACTAATTGTTCATACATATGATAAAATAAGTAATCCTCATTTATGTCTAAGGCATGTTACTTGAATGAAAATACAATTAACTATTAATATAGGAAAAGTTATGAATGTTATAGGGTTTACGGTTTAGAGTTTAAGATTTAGGTTTTAGGGTGATAGGATGAATTAAGTGGATCTATGTAGTAAGGTCCTAGTACAAAATGACATGGCTTTTAAGTGAATAAAATTTGGTGAAGATGCCCAAGGAAACCAAATTTCATTAAGGTCTGAGGCAACTTCACCAAATTTTATTCACTTAAGCCATGCCATTTTGTCCTAGGAACTTATTAGACATAGATCCCCTTAAGCCATCCTATCACCCTAAACTGTAAATTAATCAACCTAGATCATGATTTATCCCATTCATATTATAATATTGCATGATCTTATTATTGTTAAATTTGGTTTATGGAACTTAGGGTGAATTTTTGGTGTCCCTTGGAATATAATGAACTTGCAAGTTAGTGAAGAAAATTTTCTTGTGGAATAGTTGACTGAGATAGGTCTTGTTTCAACTGACCAACCTAGATCATGAAATATCATTCATATTATAATCTTGCACAATCTTATTATTGTTAAATTTGGTTTCCTTGGGAAACTTCACCAAATTTTAAGAACTTCTTTGACCCCATTAAGAAATGTCATATTAGGACCCCTTAAGACATCGATTTATGATTTAGGGTGATAGGATGGCTTAAGGGGATCTATGTCTAGTGAGGTCCTAGGAGAAAATTACATGGCTCAAGTGAATAAAATTTGGTGGTGTTGCCCAAGGCAACCAAATTTCATTAAGGGCCTAGGAAAAAATGATGTCTTTAGCCTGTTTAGGGTTTAGAGTTTTGAGTTTAGGGTTTACGATAATAGGATGGCTTAAGGGGATCTTTGTAGTAAGGTTCTACAACAAAATGACATGGCTTAAGGGAATCAAATTTGGTGGAGTTGCCTAAGGAAACCAAATTTTATTTTGAGGTCCTAAGACAAAATGAATGCTTTAGTGAAGAACATTTTCTTGTGGAACAGTTGATTGAGATAGGTCTTGTTTCAACTGACCAACCTAGATCATGAAATATCATTCATATTATAATCTTGCACAATCTTATTATTGTTAAATTTGGTTTCCTTGGGCAACTTCACCAAATTTTAAGAACTTCTTTGATCCCATTAAGAAATGTCATATTAGGACCCCTCAAGACATCGATTTATGATTTAGGGTGATGGGATGGCTTAAGGGGATCTATGTCTAGTGAGGTCCTAGGACAGAATGACATGGCTCGAGTGAATAAAATATGGTGACGTTGCCCAAGGCAACCAAATTTCATTAAGGGCCTAGAAAAAATGATGTTTTTAGCATGTTTAGGGTTTAGAGTTGAGATTTTAGGGTTTACGGTAATAGGATGGCTTAAGGGGATCTTTGTAGTAAGGTTCTACGACAAAATGACATGGCTTAAGGGAATCCAATTTGGTGGAGTTTCCTAAGGCAACCAAATTTTATTTTAAGGTCCTAAGACAAAATGAATGCTTTAGTGTTGAGGGTTTAGAATTTAGAGTTCAGGGCTTAGGGTTTAGCGAACTTAGGGTGAAGTTTGGGTGGCCCTTGGAATAATGGACTTGCAAGTTAGTGCCTAGTTTATGAATATTTTTTATTTTATGAATAGATTGACTATTTCCATAATAGAAACACATAATTATGTATGATTAAGATTGAGTTTGATGTATATTTTAACTGGATATTTTTTTAATTGAATATAAGATTATTTTATTTAACATTTTTTTTATTAATATTAAACTCACTTAAATGAACTTTATGATATAAAATGTATAATATAAAATTAGTTAATGTTGAATCAAGAATTTTATTTTAGATTGTTTGTAATTGAAAGAACCTAAAAGAACTTATAAAAGAAAAATATTTAGATTATTTAGTGTCTAGGTAACTAGTGCAAAAATTTAAATCCTAAACCAATCCTCTAAGTATATGGTAAATCCTAAACCATGGATTTAATCATTAAAATTTTAAAATTTAAATTCAAAATTTTCCATCCCCTACTCATTTAATAATAAATTATGAGCCAACTAAACATGCTTAGTATTCAAAGGCATTCAATTGTCTTTATTTTATAATTTAATTACACTTTATCATTATTCACAAATCATTTAAATTTTTGAAAGTACTAAAATAGGAACACTTCAATAGGACCTAAATTTAATCTAATTATGTATCACCATTTCTAGGTTTGAATACTATTGTCCTCAATCATTCCCATAATCATGAACTTGATCTTATCATGAGGGCTAACCTATGAGAACATGACAATTGAGATTCAACACTCACCCCTAGGTGTTTTTAAATGCCACTACTTAATAACTTAAATCTTACTTTCTAATAGTTAATTTCTATGTGTCGAGTAACCTTCTCATTTAATTTCACAAAAAAAAAATATTATGCATATGCCCTAAACTCTATTCTTTAAATTAATTAATATATTTCTTACCATTATTTATCTAAAAAATGTATTTAAAAAATATATTTTACTTCAAAATAGATAATAACTTAAATATTAGAAATTTAATTTCTAATAGTTAATTGTTCAAAATCCTCATTTATTCTCTAATAGAATAGACATCTATATTTTTTAAAGAGAGTTGATTTATTTACCATCCCTAATAATTTACATTTCATCAAAATACCCCATTTCTTCTTAAGTATTTCAACTTCAATTCAAGAACGCTAGATGAAGCTAGATGAAGCTAGATTTTGAATTTAATCCCCACTTAAGGTTTCATAGACCCTAGATGAAGCTAGATTTTGAATTTAGAGTGTGTTTTTATTTGTCTTTTATTTTTATTTCACCTTTTTAATAGGACTGATTATTTGACCTATAATTAATTATCAAAATTCATATAAAAGATAGTTCTAAAAGAAAATTCATATAGCAATATTGTACTCATTTCACAAAAAATAGAACATTTTTCTAATCTAATTATAATTTAACATTGAAACTAAAGTTAAACATATCATTTTCTCCATACAATGTAAATGAAATTTAAAACATTTAAGCAATGCAAATGAATTTTCTTGAGCTTGAATATTAGGGTTTTCAAAATCAAAATGATTTGTTCGATTTCAATTTAGGGTTTTAGCAATTTTTTTGTTTGAATTCAATTCAGGGTTTCAATTTCTAAGCAATTAGGGTTTTTAATACAATTTTTTAGTTTCATTTCAAACTAGAGTTTTGAAATTCATTTTTTTGCTTTGATTTGAATTCGAGATTTCAAAAAGCTTGATTAGGGTTTCTAAATAATTTTTTTTAATTCATTTCAATTTCTAGGGTTTTGAAATGCATTTTTTTTGTTTCATTTCAATTAGGGTTTTCAAATACAATTGTTTTTTGTTTCATCAAACAATTCAGGTTTCAAAAGTTAAATTTTGATTCTAAAATACAATTCAAGGTTTATTTTTTCGTTTCTATTCAAAATCTTCACAATTTGACGTATTTTTTAATCTATTTGTTAAATTTCTCATTTCTACAATAACAGGAAATAAAATGCTTAAAATGTAAAAAAAATTGAAATAAACATGCAAAAAACATTTAATTTATTAACAATTTCAATTTAGAATGAAAAAATGCCAAAATGGGGGAGAGTACGGTACCTGGGAGGTCTTCTAGGGTCGTGGTTGCTCTGAAATCGGGATCCCATGCACGTTGGTAAAAATGAATATTTTTTCATTTAAAAAAAATAAATACTGTTACAAATCGAGATCTCATTCCCTCTCTGTCGGTTCGGGACCCTCTAGAAAATGGGATCTCTTTTTTTAAAAAGCGGGATCTCGCTTGTGATTTAGGCTCAGGATCCCATTCTTAAAAATTGGGATCCCTTTTTTGCTTAGCCGATTTCACTTTTTTGGCTAAGGCAAAAACTTCCATGTTTCATGGACCCAACTTTTTGCATTTACCCTATTGAAGTGATTCTCTTGGGATTTCTCAACGTTTAAGCAACTGTTGAGTTTGGGGTCAACATCAAGTGTGTACACTTCTTTGTTGTAGATTTACTTCATCTTACGATGAAGAGTGGAAAGCACACCATTCATTGCATGAATCCATGGTCTGCCAAAGAGAAGATTGTATGAAAGCTCATGAGGCATAACATGAATCTTTGTTTCCAATGTGGCCATTCCAACTGTAAGAGGTATAGTGACCACACTGAGCAATTACTTTGTGACATTGTCAAATCCTTGAATAAAGAGAGAATCAGGTTGGATGTATGATCAATCAATACCAAGTTTATCCAAAAGACACACTACACACATTAAGGGTAGATCCTATATCTACAAGAGTTCTCTTGATCCCTTTGGTTTTGTTTTGACAGATTATTATGAAAGCTTCATTTTGTTTTTGTGCTTCCAAAGGAGGGATCTCACTTTGGTGAAAAACAATATTAGCATTGATTCTATGAATAATAGGTGCTATGTCATTTGGTTGTGTATGAGAAGGGATAGGAACTTGTTGTAAGGCATTCTGCATCATTTTGTGATAGTGGGGGGAGACTTGAATAAGATCCCATAATGATATTTTAGCAGGAGTATTTCTTAGTTGGTTAACAAGATCATACTCCTTAAGAAGTGAATTTAAGCGAGGGGCAATAGGTAATATGGGATTAGAAAAAGGTAAGGGTGTTGAGGTTGGCTGTTGCGGTCACGGATTGTTTCTTATGTAATTTGTATGAGCAATGGTATTAGAACTCGATTGTTGCGACACATTATTCTTAGATGGGTAGAGGAGAATTCAGGTTTATTTTGAGGTGAAGATTTGTTTGAAGGGGGGTAAAGGATGAGTTGAGGTTTAATAATATTAACATCCTTGAGCAAGGGAGAGACTAATGGTGTCTCTTCATGTGCTTCTAAGGATACCATATTATTATTGTCAATGTTATCCTTATTGTGTATCATGATATCCTCCCTAGGAGGAAGGGTTTTAGGAGAAATACAAGCCAACTAATCTTGACAATAAAAGGTTGGTTCTTCTAAAATGATGTCATCACAAGGAGGGGAATGATCAATGGTTGAATTGGCTTGTGCAATAAGGATTTCTCTAGGTGAAGAGGGACAACTAATAGTCTCATGACCTTCACAAATTGTATTTTCTAATAGAAAAGTATCATCTTCACAAAAAAGAGGCATACTAGGAGAAGAATAAATGTTATTGTCATGACTAGCTATGTGTATGTTGTCTTGTTTAGGAAGGCTTTGTCCACTAAGAGAAGTAATAGGAGAGAAACAACTTGGATTCTCACAACTTGCATTGATTAGTTCTTCTAACACCACAATCTCTTCATTGTCAAGAGGAGAGATATTCGGGGAAGAACTAATATGATTGTTAAGAATGTCCAAGGTTGTATCTTCTATCACCAAAACACTCTCATAGGGAGAGGGTAGGAAATTTTTCTTAGACTATATAGAAATGTAAGCTACTAACATTTGAATAAAAATTAAAATTACATGTAACCACTTTATGCAATGTTTCCGCAATATAAACAATCTATATGCAAAGATATAATTTTTTTTTATCCAATGTATGCTAAGATTTAAGAATGTAAATAATGTACATGCTAGAATGAAAAGTAATTTTAACAAAATTATGCAATTTTTTATGAATAAAAACATTCTATATGCAAAATTGACAAGTAATTTTATTAATGTGATGCAAAATTGCAAAAATGTAAGAATTTTTAGATCTAATGATGAAATGATTTCATGATTTTTAGACTTATAGTATATGATACTAGGAGCTTAAGAAAACACAAAAATGAGGTTTCTTGTGTTGTAACAAATAGTGAAAAATCTGGAAAGGGAGTAGGTTTCCCACAACTGGTGGGAATGTCCCTTTTGTCTTTTCTAGAAATCTGAAGGTGGAAACGAAGGCTCTTGATCTGCACTTTTGGTTCCTCCAAGTGTTCAGAACAAAAACCTTGATTCTCAGCTTGCAAGTCTTCTCCAAGCTCCAACTAGGGTTTCTCCAACCTTGATGAGCTTTGAAAAGTTGTTGAAGGATTTTCCACCTTGGTTTGTTTCTATATCTGCACACAAGACCTGCAAATCACACTAAGAGGGAAAAACTTGTTGATTGTTAGGGCATGGGGGCTTGCCTTAGTCAAACCCCTTTTGAGTAATCAAACCAAAATGATGAAATAATGTAAAGAAGCATGAAACAATGGAGTTTACCTTGCCATGATGATTGATCTCGAGTTGCAGAAATGGAGGATTCAACCCCTTGGATGCTTCAACAAAGGATGTCTTCTTGACTTAAAATACTCAAAACCCTAGCTTTCTTGAGAAGGAGAGATGAGGAGTGGAGAGTGAATGAGAGAGATACGAATAATGATGGATTAGGGTGGAAAAGATGAGAAAATCCCTTATTTATACAAGTTATGCCCTAATTTATGTGAAATAACACCACACAGGCCGACCTTAGGGTTTGAGAGACAAAATCCTGAAAGAAATTTGATTTAAATTTGAATTTTAAGCCACATGGTACTAGGTCACCCAAGGTGGTGACCTAGTCCACCTGGGCATTTTTTATTGCTTATCAGGGATTAAAAGATAATTATTGTTATTTGTAGGGATTGTCTCACAAAACACACTTAATTCGGGCTTGGAAGAGCATTAAGGGGTCATTTTTAGCATAGGAAAGGATTAAATTAGTGATGACAAACCTAGGAAAGTGTAAAGATTTTTTACAACACCTTACAACACTTTGGCACAAGGCTTGGAATGGGGTAAAAAGAGGTCCAAAATCCATAGTCAAGGGCCCAAATGAGTGAAAAGTGTCAAGGATACACTTTTTGGAGACACAAAATAATTTTCATTTTATCATTTATTTCATATTATTCAATTAGTTTGAATGTTTCAAATCATTTCAATTTAATTCTATATCTTGCCTACTATCCTAAGGACTAAGATCCAGGTCTAATTGCTCACCATTAAGGTTTAAAGTTAATCTTTACACCTTGTGATCTCTTTCCTAATGAAATTTCTCTAGGTAAAGATACTTATTCTAATCCCTAAAGTTGTATAGCACACACTATACCAAATTTTTTGGGGGTCCTCTTTCTCACCATTTTAAACAATACAAAAAAGCATTGGCATAACTCCAACCTTAGGCCTTTCCACTAGAAATCCTTATGGTTTTTGGTCCTCACATGTTACACCTCAAAATTTATCCCCTCTTATAAATTTTCCACATAGTAGTCCACCACGCACTTACACAATCTTGCCATACTCACCAAATTCCCTAAACATGTCAACCAATGATTATTTCATAAATCAAATTTTATAAAATATAACCTCACTTCAACAAAAATATATCCACATTGAACCAAAACCATAATAGAAAACCATTGCAGCATGTCAAAAGAATACCATTATCACTTGAAATATTGAAATCACCATTGCCCCAAAATATAGTGATACCTCGATTTGTCAAGTACAACGATAAAGGAGAACCTAACAATCATATATTGGCATATGTTGCCTTGTGTAATGATTTCAATTTTTAAGATAAACTCCTAGTTAAACTCTTTCCTAGGTCATTGAAAGACATGGCTTTAGAATATTTTTTTATTTCTAGATAACACAATCCACTCTTTTAATGAACTTGTTGAGGCCTTCCTCCAACATTTCCAAGTAAAAATTGGACCTAAAATTATATTAAAAAATTGTTGAGATTCAAACATAGGAAAATTAAAAAGGTCATAGAATTTATAAGGTGCTATCAGTTGCTTTACTCACAAATCAATCCTACTCTTCCCAATGCAGATGTTCAAAGAGTGTTCATTGAAATTTGTAACCTAGTGCAGTGTCGAAAAATGTTAGCCTTCACATTTTCATACTTGTTTGGGCCCTCCCTGCTAAAAATGGGCTTCTTTATGCCTTATTTGGCCTTATTTTGCATCAACAAGCCTTAATTATTTCATTTTTCCAAAGATAATCTTGACATATATCTAATGAACAATCAAAAAATAATTTTTTTGGATTGTATGGCCTAGATTTAGTGATCTGGGACTCATATGCCACCTTCAGCATATGGGTCCTACCTAAGTTTCGAGGCCTCGACTTGGATTTCACATTAATCTAAGTATTTCTTGAAAAATGTGTCCCAAGCTTAGCCTAATAAGACTCATGCGCCACAACTGGTGTATGAGTCTCGCTTATTTTAGACCTAATTTAAATTCAAATGCTTAGTGAGATTTTATTCTCCTAGATATGTTGTCAGCTTGTAGTGTTATAATTTTGAGAAAATTTGGCATAAACAAGTATAAATACAAGGTTATTTCTCATATTTTCTCCTAACAAAGATCTAGCAATTTTCATGAGCAAGTGTGACCTAAGCATTCAAGCATTCTAGCAATTCAAGAGTTTATAATAAAATTCAAGAGCCTTCAAGAGCTGATTATCAAGCATTTTGGAGCTTTATTCAAGATTCAAGCATCATGTCAAGGTCATCATGCATCATGCTTGTTTTTGAGCTAACATTTATGATGTAGGGTTTCATGATTCAAGCAAGCATTCAAGTCAAGATCTAAAAAATTCAAGCAAGATTCAAGATCCACATTCATGCTAGCCATTTTATACATGTTTGCAACATCTTATTCAAGGGTTTGGTGAGTTACAACATATCATTTTGTTCATTCATCATTCCTTCTTCTTATTTCTTTTCATTTCAAGGTTTGATTACCAAAATGTGGTTTGACCAAGGAAAACCCCTATCTACTAACAAAACAACATTTTTTCCCTCTCTTTAATGTGTGATTTATAGATTTAGGTTGAAGATACATTGAAGAGCAATATTGGAGAAAAGTTGTCAAGGTTGCAAAGTTATCAAAGTTGTCACCTTGCTTGCAAGATCACTAAAACTCATCGATAGAATGAAATTCAACATTTCAAAACTAGAAATTAGGTTTGAAAGGAAGAGCAGAGATAAGAGAACATATTTAGACTTTGACTTCTTGAAAGAGAAGAATGGGACTAATACACCACTTGTGGCATATGAGTCTTGGTATACCACTTTTCCCAGATTTCAGAGGATTCAGATTCATCACTGCCAAATTCTTGTTTCCACCTAAAAGCGCTAGTCTGGGACTAATACACCCAACCTGGCATATGAGTCCCAATGAGCATTAAAGTTAGAATTTTTTATGATTTCAGACCTTTTTTAGAGATTTTATAGGTTTCTAGGTGCACCTCTATACTTTCTCAGGTTATTGTTTTGATTTGAATCCATTTCTAGGTCATTTACTTAAGTTTTGCATATCATTAGGTTTTGCATGTTACTTGTCTTTCCATGCCCTTGCTTGTTGGTGAACCCCCTTTTAGACCTTAATCACACCCTAGGATACCTTATTGCAGATCTCTCTCCCTCACTTCTATTCCTAGATTGAGATCTCTAAGGTTTCCTTGAATGAAATTTTCTAGAAGTTGGTTGTTCTATCCCCCTAAACATAGAGCATCATATTTCCAACATTTCATTTTGGTGAACCCAATGTGAACACCTTTTTGGATTTGGAGTGCATCATAGTCCTAGATCTAGCTTACATTGACTTTTCATTAGGTCTTGCATTAGTTAATTTGCATATAGGGTTCCTAAATCTTGCATTAGTGAAAGTGCATATAGGTTGCATCTTGCATTAGTGAATTTCATCTGAAATTTGTAATTGCACCTAGTTTAGACATCATTCAAACCAAAAAACATAACATTCACTTAGAATTTTTTGAAATTTGTTTAGAAACCTTAATTTGGGACTCATACGCCCTTCTAGGTGATTTAGTCCCAATACAAGTGGTTTTTCTTAATTTTTGGTATTTTGTGTTGACTTTTTATCAGCATTTGAATCCCTGAAAAACCTTGATTAGGAATCATATGCCCCTTTGGGTGATTTAGTCCCGTGTTAGCTATGAATCTACATTTTACAGCATCAAAAAAATTGTTTCTATGTTTTAGTTTGTTGTTACTAGCTTTCTATTTCAGTTTATTAAGTTTTTGTTTCATTCAATTCATTGCATCTAGCTTAAATTGGTTCATTTTTTGCATTGCTTAAATTCAAAATTATATTTACAATATTTCATTTTCAGATTGTTACATAGTGTAATTAGTAAGTTTCCTTGTTTAGAATCTGAAACTTGCATTTATGTATTTCATTTTAGGTCATTGCATTGAACTTTACCCTCTTTCTATTTTAGGTTTGTACACTAAGTTTGTGAAATCTTGTATGAGATTTACAACTTGGTGTCCTATTAGTAATACTATTGTAAGACATAGTTCGAGACTCATGTCATCCCATGATACACCATTCATCGTGGATCTTGGGTTATCTATCTCTCTTCCTAATAGTGTTGATAATCAACCCTATATGGATCATAGTATGCATACTTCATTTCCCATGACTACCATGCCTTCAACTACTATGCTTCATATTAACAAGACTATCCCTACCATCCCTAGTTCTACTCAAGCTTTGGGATGCACTCAAATACAAAGTGGAACCTTTGTCCCTTCCTCTACGATACATGTTTCCATTCCTACATACACTAGTACTCAACCTTCCATAACAATTCAACCTACTAGTAGTGTGAACACTTCCTTTGATATTTCCACAAGGAACTCCTCTAACTTTGTGCCTTCGACCATAATATCTCCTCAAACATCCTGTATCACAAGTTTACAATTCACTTTTCGTCTGCATACATACCCTTCTCCACCTTATACTCATCCACCTTACAACAACAATGACACAATTATTAACAAACTTTTACAAAGTATGGTGTCCCTTCAACAACATGTCACAAATCTAAATCTAAATAATAATGGCCAACCTTCACAATACATCAAAAAAAATCCCTTATGCTTGGAGATATTGAGAGAAAAAATGCCACAATATGTAGAAGTTCCCCAATTTGAGAAATATGGTGGGAAAGCAGATCATGTTAACCATGTTTTCGATTTTACCACCCTATGTAGTGATTTCATCTTTGAAGATAAAATTTTGGCTAAACCATTCCTTGGATCCTTGAAAGATACTAAGAATGATTTTTATCATTACCAAGTAACTCAATTCATTCATTCAATGAACTTGTTGAGGACTTTATAAACCATTTCCAAGTGCACATGACTCTTAAGATGAATTTAGCCGATTTGGTGAGATGTAAGCAAAAGGATGATGAAAATTTTACTGAATTCATTTCGTGTTACCAGTCGCTTTATTCCCAAATTGATATACAAATTCTTGATCCTCACCTTCAACGGATATTCATCAAGAAATTGAAAACCAAGATACAAGATAAGATTGGTATGATGAAATTTCCTTCCTTCGTACACTTGAGTACTACCCTTCGTGATTATCAAAACTTGGTTAGTAGTCATGAAACAAAATCCACCTCTAGCCATTTTGAGAAGTTTGAATTCATAAATCAAAAAAATATTATCAATCTTTTGGAAAACAAAATAATTTTTTCCTTCAACTGAACCCTCCTCAACAAACTTGGCATGTCGATACCCAAGTGGCTCCTATAAAAAGACAACCCCTTTCACATTTGGGGATCTGGCTAGGAAATTCACTCCCTTACCTGATACCCTCCATAACACCATGTTACAACTTTTAGAATATAAAATGTGTTGGTGTAATTAAATATTTTGTACCTTGTCCTAGGTCATAATTACACCTTAGTTAAGTTTACTTAGGGACCACATAGGAGTTGTTGGAGATTTTCCACCTTTGGTGGACTTATCATCTTATTACTTTATCACTTCCACCTTTCGTGGACATATCATGTGATCAAGTTTCCACCTTTTATGGGTGATCTACTATTTGTGGTGGTTATCACATTATTACTTTCCACTTTAGGTGGAGTGATAAATTTTCATTATTGTCTCATGTCATAAGATTATGACACTTGTCATAATCTTATGCACTCCTATGTTCTCACCTTGGCTATATAACCAAGGGGTCTCTACTACATTTGTATTAAACATTCATCTCATATCATTGACATTGAATATAGTTTATTTTTGTCACATTATTTTCTCTCTTCTTGTGCTTTCTATTTGGACCATAGATCTTGGCATCCATAGCCAATTCTAACATGGTATCAGAGCGGGTTGGGTGCCATTGGAGAGTCTTTTTTTGAAAAGAGGCACTAAATTTGGGGAGGTTCCATTTTTTGTTTTTTATTGCAGGTTCATATCGGAGCTTGCTAGTGCAAATTTGAGTTCACCATTGCATCCAAAAGGCTCGAGAAAGTCAGATTTGACTTTTGGTTCACTCAATTTGATCACCATTTGCATTTTTGGCAAGCAAGGGTTTGTTGCAAGCCGTTTTTTATTGGAGCTGTAGATACCTAAAATTGGTCTAGGCCTGCGAGTACATAATGGGAATAATATTCTATAGTCAATCGTCATGATTAAATAATATCAATTATTTAATTAACCTTTCTAACACATATTTCCTCTATTAATTAAATACCCCTTTTTAATTAATTCATTAATTCATCATTAATCTTTATTCAACTTGATTAATTAAATAAATCATGTTTATTTAATTATGTCGCTAACTTATTAAATCCTCTTTCATAATTAAATAATGTATTATTTAATTACCCCCTTTATCATTATTTTCAACTATAATTAAATATCTTTATTTAATTATTCATTTAACCCCCTTTTCAACTATAATTAAATATTTATTATTTAATTATTCATTTAATCCTTTTCAAAAGTCAAATTAAATAAATGATCTTTATTTATTTAATTAAAACTTTTATCTTCGAATGTTGAATTAAATTAACATTTAATTCACATTTAACTCATTTATGTCACATTCCTCTATCATTCAGTTATCTGAATCATTCACTCACCTTCTGACTTGAGATCTATTTTTAGTTCTCCAGTTATCTCTGAGTTCAACTGCTGATCATCTCTGTAGGAAGACTCTCCGTCACAACTAGTCGATTAACTAGTTCTAACTCATATGCATGTATGTGTTTATTAATTAAATATCTTTATTTAATTAATTAACTCAAGTTCGCATTCGAATGCATTATTCTTCAACTTCTAACTTTGTCTTTTGCATACAAAGTCTATTTCTTCTATTTTTGAAGATGAAAGTTGGAACTCGTGTTCTAACTCATGTTCTAAAATTAGTCTTTATCATGTAGTTGAACTCACGTTCTAACTCACATTCTATCTATCACATAACTCATCGCATGGCATTCATCAATCTCATCCGTCGATCTCTCTTTCAATTTGAGCCGATCATTTGAAAACACAAAATCTATAAAATGGCCTGTCATAATCATTATTCCTCCTCTCCCGAAATCATTATACACTTTTGAGAAGAAACAATCTTCGATATTTTGCTGAGACACTCGACGAAGTTATGCTTGCATTCAAATACACAAATATCTGAGGGCAAGAATAACAATACAACAAGATGGAGAAGGGCAATTGAGATAAATCAAGGAAGTATTTGCATATTCGGTGAGATCATTCTAGTTTTATTAGTTTAGATTAATCATGCTTACTTATCGTTCTTTGTTGTTTTATTTAGATTAGAATTGATGTTTAATCTTGTGCAACTTTAGCATATTCCACAATTCTAAAAAATCTGAGTTACATTTGGTGAACCCGACGTGAATCCACTTCAAAATCCACACATCTTTCACTTTTTTCCGTTTTCTATTTTTCGTTTTTTGCAGGTTTTCCATCCAGTGAACCGCATCTGTCAAAAACAGCGACACAACTGTCATTGTGAACCGCATTTGTCATGTCATAAACCACATCCGCATGTTAGTCACCGCATCCGCCTATCAACAAATTCTGAACCACATCAAACACGCCATTAACCGCATCCGCCTATCACCAGCCGAACCGCATCTATGGCTCCAAAAGCCGCATCTGGCTGGTAAAAGTTTATTTATTTATTTTTATCGATTTCCGTACATCCATATATTCAGTTTTCGCTTTTTAGTTGATTTGGATTTTTGCTAATGTTTGTTACAGTTGTGTCAAGGTGGAATAACAAGTGTTTGCAGGATGAAGCATAGAAGACAATACAAAATCCAAAAAAAAACAATGAACTACTGACAAATTTGCATGCAGGACTTAATGCTTTTATCTTTTTAAGAATGCTTTTGTTTTGTTAGATAGATAATTATCTTGTGGGTTAAAATGAACTTTTGTTTGGTAGTGTAAATAATCTCGTTTGGGCTTAATAATTTACCAATGTTTTTCATGTCTGCATTGTTAGTTTAGAACCCCACAATTCAGTACACCGAAGTATCCTCTCCCCTTGCGCAGTCATGTGATCCTGGGTGTAAGAGAAACGGTTGTTGACTCTAGAACTTGGGCCTGTCTTGGTGGGAAAAAGTACTCACCTCAAGATGACTCAGATCGGTAGCACGCTAAAGCCAAGCGACTTCCAGCCGGTATATAAAAGTGGATTCTTGGGGAAAGCCTAAGAATCACGCGCACTATTCCGACGAGATGGATAGAAATGGACTCTTGCCGACATTGGATAGTGTCCCACAAATGGAATGCCCTTATTAAACACCTTGTTGTAGAGTTACCAAAATCCTACCTACTTTTTGGCGCAGCAGGGTCGGCCCTGTGAAGCCATCTTACATTCTCACGGTTTATGTGTGGAAATGAAATGTATGCCATGGGAGTTTCATGGATACAGTAGCTTGGCTGCCCCGTATAAGTGAGTGTCATGGAGGGGAGCCAGTGGGGTCAAGCTACTAGTCATTCGCCATAAATATGCGTAGCTGGATAAATCCAAGTAAGAACTCAACAAGTATTGTCCTAAAAGCCTAGGTTGTACATGTTTTCGAGTCTTAACAGTCCTTACATCTCAAAAATGAAAGATACATTGATTGTTGTGTTTTCTCTTTGTTGTATTCGTCAAAATCTTGATCAAACAAACAAGTTAGTCAAACAACTTTCAGGAAAATTTCAATTTTCAAAAATCAGAGTCGCATATGTCAGTTTAATCACCGCATGTGTCATAGAGAGTCGCATTTGTTAGGGGAAATGCAGCATCTGTTTGTCAAAAAAAAAAAACCACTTTTCAGTCTGCATAAAATTAGTCGCAATTGTTACATTCTGAGTCACATGTGTGCATGCAAACCGCATCTGACAGTTCAAAAAACCGCATGTGTCCTGTTAAGTCGCATCTATTAGTTGAAAAATTTCATCTATTAGAAAAACCGCATCTATCAGAGGAAAAACCACAACTGTTAGGTGAACTGCATTTGCCTGTCAACATAAAACATCAAAAACCGTGAGGTGAGTCTGAGACATCTTTGTCACTATTTTCTTTAGGTTTTTAGGATCAACCTTGGATTAGAAACTGGTTAAATTTGCTCGAAAACCTTGCATCATTAGGCGTCATATATGTATTAGTATACCATCATTAGGAGTCATATATGTCTTAGCTACCATCATTAAGTGTCATATACATCTTGGTCACAGTAAACGTTTTGGTCATAATCATCCTAATTTGCATGCATATAGGTACTCCCTAGGAAATTGCATATCACAGTTAGATAACTTTCCTTGTCTTTGGAAAATTCGCATTGTCATACTGTCCTGGTCATACGTTTAGGTCCTATCATCAAGAACAAACTTTTGCATGCATTTATTCCATTAGGTGGTAGGTTATACCCGTCTTAGACTCATTTGTCATCATTAGTCCACTTAGAATTTTTGTATATTGTCCATCCAGTCATACATCATTTTAGATCTTTAGCAACATCCTTATCGTCAAAAAAAAAAAAAATCCAAAAACATAGACATAGGTCATATCGGTTTTTAGGCATAGTCTGCATTACCCATTTTGGGCAAACTTTTTCATGGTTGAAACAAGGTCCAAAAAGAAACACAAAGCAATGGCAGACCCTAATGAATTCATCAATCCATTCAAAAACCAACCATCAGGAAGCAAACATCCACACAAGCATTTACTTGAAAAATATGTCACTAGGGACACACATGGGTAGATTTACATAGAAGATGTAGATATAGCAGTTCAAGATCCCGAGTTTGCATCCTTCATGGATGAGTGTTTGCTAAATGATCCACAACGCTACTTAGCAAAATTGCTAGTAGAAGGTGCCACTCTACCTCCAGGATTTGATGTCCATTCTTTGACAACATAGTCAACTCAACCAACACAAATTGCGACATCTACTATTTCTATTCCTCAAATAACTGCAGCAATACCAACAGGTATACCAACACAAACATCGTCAATTGTAAACACAACTCCTTTTAACATAACACAAGGTTTACAATTCACTGTGGGAGCAACTTCCTCCAACCCCTTTGGCACCAACATGACTGGTAAGAGAACCAAGGTTGGTGGAAATATACCTATACCAAGTCAGACAATTCAGATAGGAAGCATTCCTATTCCAAACTAGACAATTTATACAGGAAGCATTCCTATACCGAATCAAACAATTCAAACAGGGAATATCCCTATCCCAAATCAGAATATTTTGACAGGATATATCCCCTCGCCCAATCATAACCCATCACAGAACATGGCGTATCAGAACATCTACATTTATCCAAATAACACGAACACCATGTCCTTGACACAAGTCAACATCCTTCAAAACCAAATGCAGACTCTACAACAAAAGATGGACGACATGTCTATGTCAGGAAAACGAACTATATCAGCACAAGACCTATGTCCATGCCCATTTGACAAAGCACTCTATATGACACCTTTCCCCCATTGATACATTATACCAAATTTTCCTAAGTATAATGGGAGGAAGAATCCTATAGAACATATTAGAGAATTTTCAATGGCATGCATGGACATATCGTATGACCCCACTTACTTGATGCGCCTATTTCCACGAACCCTCATAGGGATAGTGTTGGAATGGTTTTCCAAATTGCCATACGGTATACGATCCTGGGTGGAATTGGCTGAAAAGTTTGTTGAACATTTTTCCTTTAACATAGACAACGAAGTAACCATAGCAACCTTGTGCCACACGACCCAAGAAGATGGCGAGACATTTATCACTTTCTTCCAGAGATGGAGGAGTCTAGCTAGCCACTGTCCTGTCGAAATACCTGAAAAACAAAAGGTCACTATCTTCCTCAAAAACATCAACCCCAAACTGAGAGGTGACTTACGGGTACATTGTTGCACTTCATTCATTGACTTGGTACAAAAGGGGATCATCCTTGAAAAGGGCCTTATTGACAAAGGTGAAATCAAAGTGACAAGCAAGAGCTTGATTGTCCAACAACAAAATGTGTCGAATGATAGAAATAAATTCTGGTCTAGGAACAAGAATGTCACGAATGATGACATAGTTGATGCTAAGCACATACATACTAGATCGGTTATCACACTTAGAGGATACAATCAACAAGAAGACATGACGAATAGTCCTGATCAAATGGCTAACTATGTCCAGAATTCACCACAACAAAGACCTCAACAAAGGAGATTTCCAACGCGAGAATTTACACCTTTAGGGCAACCAATTGAGGTAGTCTTCAAAGAATTGGTCAAACATAATCTTATCAAACCATTGGAACCAAGAGAGTATGATCCTGGACAATTCAAACCTTCATGGTGGGTCGATGACGCTTACTATGACTATCATCGAACGAAAGGGCACAACCTCCAACAATGTCACCAATTAAAGAACATCATACAAGACTTTGTTGAAAACGGAACTATAGAGGTGGGTGGGTAGAAAAACACTAAGAACAGTGATCATAAAGTCTTCACGGACCCCTTACATGACCACACAAAAGGAAAAGCCTCCAGTTCGGGACCCCAGAATCATCCATCGGCCAACTATAACAATACGAAGTATGACTATGGTAAAGGAAAGATCATAAACCACCTTCGAGCCGCAAACGAGAATGTCAATACTTTCTCCATCAAGAAGCATCCAGAATGTAATATAACCACACGCAGAACTAATATTACTATTCCTGGTCCTTCTTCTGAGCCATCTATGCAAAGTTCCAAGTTCAAATATAACCTCCTCGATCAATTGAGTAAAACCCCCGCGCAAATATCTATCTTGGAATTGTTGACCTTATCACCTCAACATCGGTCCATTCTTGACAAAGCTCTACAGAATACAACTGTTCCTACAAATTTAGATGTCAATCGTTTTGAAGAGATGGTGGGATATTTGACCAACTCGCATCATGCTACATTTTCACAACAAGACTACTCAACTAAAAAGTCAGATCACAATGACCCCTTACATCTTGAAGGCTTAGTCCATCAAAACAAAGTCCGACGAGTCTTGGTAGACAGAGGAGCAGGTTTGAACCTGTGTACCCTTAAATTGGTTAAGGCATTAGGATTCTCAGAAGACTGTGTAGATACAACTAAGAGTATAGTCATCAAGGCTTACGATGATGAGGAAAGATCGTCCAAAGGAGTTGTCACACTCCCTATTCAAATTGGCTCAACAATCATGAACACCAGGTTCCAAGTCTTGGATCTCACCCTTCCATACAATTTGTTTTTAGGTAGACCTTGGATACACGTAATGAAAGCGGTACCTTCAACATACCACCAGTGTCTCAAGTTCCCCTATAATGGCACAAAGATCACCATTGATGGTGATCCAGATCCTTTCCAGTATTGCACAAGCCTAAGGGATCTTCCACACCGACAAGTGCCTATTAATCAACAGGCTTCATCATCCACTCTATCCCAGTACGTTGACCCATCATGTCTCACTAAGTCCATTTCATTCAAACCACCATCATCCACTCTGAAACTTGAGATCCAAGACAAGAGCTGTGGTGAATATAATATAAAGGCATCATACTGTGTTACTGAACTGATTCCACCTAAGGCATATGGCCTACCTATGGTGGATAGAAGATAATCAATGGTCACATTTCATGTTCCCCCTACAACGACATTGACAAAATGGGGAGAGTTAAGTGAAGAGATTATGGATCAAGCTGATTTCTGGTTGTATCAAGAAGAACATGAATACCCCTCCCCATCTATTCAAATAGCCAAGGAAAAATATGGAAAAGGATTTAAGATAATGCAAAATGAAGGCTATGACGGGCATAGTGGGTTAGGACTGTATCAAAATGGAAGGAAAAAACCAATTACTATCTACCCATGACCGAAGTATCTAGGGCTAGGGTGTGAACTGCTTAGAATTGGATTTCCTGGTACCTCATCAATGTTTCAAGAGGAAGTGAATGATTACCTAGACATCGAGACATCTCATGAACCACTTCTCCTAGTTTGTGACCAACCCCGAGTTTACGACAAACCCCAAGTTTTCGATACACCTCCAGTTTATGACAAACCTCCAGTCTATGATGAATCCCCTTACTCAAGCAATGGTGAATGGGAGTCTCTCTCATCTACTAGTACCATGAACATAGACGCATTATTTGGAGAGTTGGACCTCAATGTCAAACTTGTATCAAAACAGTCTAGTCCTCGTCCTAAGAAACACTTGTCTAAAGAAGAATGGCAAAAGAACTATTATTGGGAAACCCTTGATCATTCATCTTGGGCACCTGACAAGCCATCTTCTGATGAATCCGCCCTCACTATTGTCCCACAACAGAATATACCTATCCCTAGGAAGAAAAACAAGGAGTTAGTCCAAAACTTCTGTGACCATGTCAACCAGTCCATATTCACCTTGTCAGCAGTTACCCGTATAAACTCCGATGATGACATGCCCCTTGTATATCCTGAACTTATCGACTGGGATCAACAAGGTACACCTATCATAGATACATTCGAGAATGATGAAGCAATTGCTGAGTTCATGGGGCTTAGAGAAGGTATACCTAGAGGGGATCATAAGGCAGGTTTTACCATAGACTTGGATGATAAAGCATATTTTGGGGAGTCTATTTACACCTCTAGTCACAAAAATGAACATGAAAATGAAAATAAAAATGATGAGTCCCCAGGTGAAAACCGAAAGGCGCCTTTGGACCAAGAAAAATTCAAAATAAAGGACGGATCCGAGGGCGAAAACCTCTCTGAGGCACCCGAGGATAGAGGTTTAAATATTCTCCCCGTTACACAAGAAAAGTCACCCATGCTAGTGGAAGAAGTTGTTGCAGTCAACATAGGTACAGAAGACAATCCTCAAATAGTATATTTTGCAGCTTCTTTGACAGAAACATAACAACATGAATTCAAGGACTTCTTCAAAAAGAGACAAGTAAATTTCACATGGTCGTATGCTGACATGCCTGGGCTAGATCCAAACCTGATATTGCATCATTTACCACTCCAGCTAAGTATCAAACCAGTCAAACAGAAACTAAGGAAGATGCATTCGCAAATTGCTCTATTGGTCAAGGTAGAACTTAAGAAACTGTTGGACGTGGTATTCATAAGGACAATAGACTATGCGGATTGGATATCAAATCTGGTACCAATGACTAAGCCAACTGGGGGCATTCGAATTTGCACTGACTTTAGAGACATCAATAAGGAATGTCCTAAAGATGACTTTCCATTGCCAAATATCGACATGATAGTAGACCTTACTGCAGGGTATGAGATGCTATCCCTTATGGATGCTTTCTCTGGATATAACCAGATAAAGATAGCACCTGAAGATCAACATAAGACAACTTTCACATGTCCTTGGGGCACATATTGTTGGAATGTTATGCCGTTTCGCCTTAAGAATGCAGGAGCCACTTACCAACGAGAAATGACTATGATTTTTCATGATTTGTACATACATTCATGGAAGATTATGTTGATGATATAATAGCCAAGTCAGAAACAAAGGAAGATCATTTGAAAGTGTTAGATAAGATATTCCAGAGGTTAGAAAACTACAATGTCAAGCTAAATCTGAAGAAGTGTGTCTTTGAAGTGAAATTAGGGAAGCTGTTAGGGTATATCATCTCTCGCAAAGGCATTGAAATAGATCTAGAGAAGGTACGAGCAATCATAGAAATGCCTCCTCCAACTAGCATTGGTCAACTCAGAACCCTACAGGGGAGATTACAGTCCATTAGGCATTTCATAGTACAATTGGCGGATAAAATACATCCATTTCAGCATTTACTCAAGAAAGGAGTGCCATTTGTGTGGACACCTAAATGTCAAGAGGCCTTCCAACAAATCAAGGACTATTTTCTTACTCCACCAGTCCTAATGCCACCTACAGAGGGGAAACCATTGATACTTTACGTCTCAGCAACTCAGTCGGCATTAGGGGCTCTTCTCGCACAACAAGATGATCAAGGTCACGAGAGAGCGGTTTATTATATCAGTCGAACCTTAGTGGGCTATGAATTGAATTACAGCAACATAGAATGTGCCTGTCTTGCAGTAGTCTTTGCTACCCAAAAACTTAGGCACTATATGCTCAATCGACAAACCATGTTGATTGCAAAAATTGATCCACTTAAATACCTCCTAAGTAAAGTAGCTTTAACAGGCCGATTGGCTAAATGGGTTATGATACTTAGTGAGTATGACATTCAGTATGTCGAAAGGAAGGCAATAAAAGGATAGGTCATTGTAGATCAACTGGCAGGCACACCTATAAAGGAAGATCATCCATTAGTAGCAGATTTTCCAAATGAATTTCTCTTCAACCTTGAGGTTAAAACTGAGTGGAAACTATATTTTGATGGATCACATACAAATCATGGTTCAGGGGCTGGTATCTTATTTGTCACACCTCAAGGGGATACCATTCCTAAATCATTCAGGATTGCATTTCCTTGTACAAACAATATAGCAAAATATGAAGCCTTAGTGATAGGTTTAAAAATGGCAGTTCAATGGAACATTAAGAGCCTACATGTCTTTGGCGACTCTCAACTGGTAATCCGATAGGTGAACGATGATTACGAGACTAAGGATGAGAAGCTTGCACCTTACAAGAGAATGGCTGATAGTTTCAAACAGTATTTCAATGACATAATTTTTCAACAAATACCACGTATCCAGAATAGAGCTACAGATGCAATGGCAACCGTGGGTTCTTTTTTGGATATCCCAAGTAATTTGCCTAAGTTCAAGTTTCTGGTTGAACAACTTTTCATCCCCGCTTATGATGTCCCTGATATTGCGATAGTGTGTACCATTGTTGGTCCTACATCTCCTTGGTATAAAGACATATTTGATTACCTCACTGAGCAAACCCTACCTCAAGACTTGTCCAATAACCAACATCGAACCTTCATCTGAAAGTTAGCTAAGTACACCATCATCGAAGAAACCCTGTATAGACACACCTTAGATAACGCCCTAATGAGATGTCTCAATGTTGAGGAAGCACAAACAACTTTGCGAGCGGTACACGAGGGTATATGCGGATCTCATTCGAGTGGTCCCACTCTAGCCCATAAGATTATGAGATTAGGGTACTATTGGCCTACGATGGAGAAAGACTCATATGTCTTTGTAAAGAAATGTAGACAATGTCAAATACATGGAGACTTGATAAGAGCTCCATCGCAAGAACTTCATCCGATTACTTCACCATGGCCCTTCGCCCAATGGGGACTTGACCTCATAGGTAAGATACACCCGTCATCATCCAATGGCCACAAATTCATCATCACCGCCATCGAGTACTTCACCAAATGGATTGAAGCCATCCCCATGACATACATAACCAGCACACAAATATCTAGGTTTATTCTAAACTATATCATTTGTCGATATGGTGTGCCTCAATCCATAATCACAGACAATGGCCGCCCATTCAAGAACCAAGAAGTACGCCATTTATGTGAAGAATTCCACATCACACACCATTTTTCCACCCCATATTAGCCACAAGGAAATGGCCAAGCTGAGGCATCTAATAAGACTATTGTTAGAATCCTTAAGAAGACTGTCAATTATGCTGGTCGTGACTAGCACCTACAGCTTAATCCTGCCTTATGGGCTTATCGCACAAGCATCCGTACTCCCACTGGTGCCACTCCATATTCACTCATATTCGGGTCCAAAGCTATCTTACCTATTGAGGTCGAAATACCTTCTCTACGGGTATCCTTGAAGGGCCATATCGACGATGAAGAATACCGTGTCTCTAGGTTACAAGAGCTAGAATTGCTGGATGAACGAAGATAGAAAGCATTAGATCATTTACAAGCATATTAGAATCATCTTCGTCGTAGCTACAACAGAAAGGTTCTCAATAGACACTTTGACATTGGTGACCTGGTATTAATGGAGAATCCTAAGAATCAAGCTAAACGCGAGAAACCAGGAAAGTTTGAACCTAACTGGTTGGGGCCATACATTGTCACAGAAGCCTTTGGATCAGGAGTGTACCAACTCTCTACTCCTGAAGGAGAGCCACTTTTGTCCCCTATCAATAGTCTAAATCTAAAGAGGTTCTATGCTTAAGTCTCTGAGAATCCATGTCTTAATCTGGAAAAATACAAAAAAGTGAAAAAACAAAAAAAAAATGGTTACCTTGATGAAAACCTGGCAAACAGGCGTCTTTGTAACACCAAAAAAATTGAGAAAAAAAAGTAAAGAGAAATAAATCCATCCACTAGTGAAAACCGCTTCGGTGGCGCTATGGATAAGTACCATGGTGAAAACCTGGCAAACAGGCGCCATGTGTAGCCAAGCTCGCTCTTCTGTCTACCATCATTCTAATCAGACTTTTTCACCATCACTCATAATAAATGGTTGTCCTATCCATCATTTGGAACGACTGACATCAAGTCCATTCCATCATATGATCCATTCCATCTTCCAAATCTTATTCCCGACTAGGGGAAAATCATTTTTCTGTGCCCTAACACTTTGTACATAACGTCATGCCATCGAAAATGTCTTGAAAAATCCCAAAAACATGGAAAACATCAAAAATCCAAAAAAAATCAGAAAAATGTCAGAAAATCCCAAAAACAGAGTTAAGTCAATCATGTCTAGTCCATCATGTCATGTCAGTCATGTCTATTCAATAATGTCAAGTCGGTCATGTTAAGTCAGTCGTAGACATAGTCGAACTATGTTGCCTCTGCGACTGGGATGTAGGCAAGCCCATCAATCGATGTGCCCCTGAGGCATTAGGTCATTCAGTCTAGGTTTGTCATGTATCACACACATTTAAATCATGACTCTTTGTATATTCAAAGTCATTGGTCATGTTGAACTACGAGGTCTCTGTGTGTACAACATAGGCAAGGCTAATCAATTGATGAGCTCCTGAGACCACACTAGGTCAGTCCAATAGGGTTCATTCACAATCACTATCACATAAGTTGCATATCATAGTTTAGGGTATCATCTCATGTCATACACTATCTATATGCACACACAGTTATCGGTCAAAGAATCAAAACAAGTCATGCATTAACAAGGCAAAATGTCTCAACAGTCATCAGGTCAATATCAAACACATTGTCAAAGCGATCAACCCATGTCTTAGCAAGATATGTCTTTCTTGTCAACAGACATCATCAAATTGTCATAGTCTCATGTGGCTTGTCACTTCAACGTCATTAGACTCCAATTTCTTATATGGCACGTGTCTTACTGAAACCAGGCTTTGTCATGCTTTATACAGAAGTCACCAAGTCGAAACCAGACTCAACGTCTTATGCGATATGTGTCATTCTCTCACATTACGCTATGTCGAACATCAACATCAAACAATCCAACAAGATCAAGTTTTGGCGAATACATTTATCTGGCTTTATGACTTTATATCTTATTTTGTCTTATCTTTTTATCGATTTGTGCAAGATCCTGTTACTAGCTTTCTCGATGATGTCCCTTGAAGGATTTAGAGAAGCAACGACATCTTAGGATTCTTTTTCTTTGGCTTTTGTCTATCAACTGTCCTTTTAACATTGGTTTTTGAGTCATGTTACTAGTTTCCTCAAGGATGTCCTATCAAGGATTTAGAGGAGCAATGATGTCTCATGACCCATCTTTTATTTGTCTACTGCCTATGGTTTGTCTTGACCAAATGACTGGGGCATCATGTCCTTAGCCTGAGTTAAGACACTCCTTGTCTATGACTATCTATTTTTCATAGGTGGATAACTTTGTACACTATGGTCAACTCATATCATAGTGTGTACTATCCATCTGTGTCATGTCCCGCCCAATGATGATAACAAAGCAAGTATAGCGTATTTGGCAATATATCGAAGGTTATATCTTTTTCTCAATCGATCAACCATCATTATATCATTACATTACATTTCACATCACGACATTAATAATTTCTTATTAACATTCAGAATTAATTTCATCCTAACATTTCTCTTCTTTGACATAAAGATAAGGTCCTGTGACACAATAATAACATTAGATCATTTGCATTATCATACATTTCACATCCTTACATAATAGGCATTGCATCATCATATAAGGTAAACATCACATGTACATATTTTCATCACATATAAATAAACATTATATAGAACATTGCATCCATTATCATAAGTAAATAGAATCATCCATAACATCATTATAAATGCATGACTCATAAACATATAAAAGCATTCATTCATAACACATGTACATACATCATTTAGGAAACATAATCATGTAGAAATAAAGCATCATACATAACATAGAACTGCATATCATGTAGAAGCCACCAAAATCATATATATATCGCTCAAAAATAGTGTGTCATAGTACAATGTCTAAATGTATCAATAAATAAAATATGAGCTCGCAGGCTCTCTGATCAAAATACAACTATCTACATAAGTCCCTATCATCGTGTCCCGCTACCCCTGCTGTCACGAGGTGATGGTGATGGGAAAACAGTCGAAGGTGGCCTCTATGAGGTGGAAGGCCTATCATATGGACCCGGCCTCGATGGTCCTACCACCCCCTCAGTGCTCTATTTCCTCTGACTCCGAGTATGACCTCTGAAAATGTAGGAGCCTGTCTCTCTGCTGGTACTGCAGCCTCATACAAATCCTTGTAATAAGTGGCTCTCTCCACCGATCTGACTAACTCTCGTACCATGCCATCAGATGAGGATCCACTGCAAAGGTGTCTGACCTCTATGAACTGCTGCTCTATCTCATGCCTCCGTGCTATGGCCTGGTCTCTCTCCATGAGAGCACTGTCCCTCTTTATCTGCGCACTATCCCTCTCTGCATAGGCACTGTCCCTCTCTGAGTAGGCACTGTCTCTCTCTAGTCTCATCACCTCAAACTCTATAGTCATAAGTCTGAGTCTCTCCTCCATAGCCTCCCTGTCACTGTCTCTAGGAGCATCCTCATCCTGTCTCCCCTCCACTATCCGATCTCTGAGCTCTCTCTCCCTCTCCTCCATCAGTGCCTCCTCCTCAACATCCTCCTCCACATCATCCTCTACATCATCCTCTCCATATCCTACTAACACACCCAGAGGATCTAAAGCCATGTCTGCATCTGAATCCTCTGTGACATCTTGTGCTCCCAAATCTACCTCTACACGCTCCTCAGCCAGTACCTCCACTGCAGCATGCTCACCTCCAGCCGGTTCATCCACTCTCCCTCTGATATCTATCATCGGTACATCAACCACTACTGCTGCCTGAATCGGTACATCTCCACTTGCTTGACCCCCTCTCTGTCCTCTCCATCCTCATCTCCCACCTCTAACTCTGCCTCTGTCATCATCTCCATCACCTCTACCACCAACTCTACCAACTCTAGCACCTCCACCTCTCCGATGTCCTCTAGGCCTTATGCCTCATCTCTCGACTGGTGCTGGCTGATCAGGATCTATATAAGGAATAGGGCGATGCACTGCCCACCATGCATCATAAGCAGCCGTGGTCCCTGGATCTGCTAATCTGCCTCTCCATCCCCGCTGTACTGGCTGAAGAGCCTGTATCTCTATCTCCGTTGTAGTCACTGGAATCATGGGTCCCTACCATGGAACCTCTCTCGACGACCGAGAAAACTCTGCTCTACTCCGAGGCTCATCCTGAACCTCCCTGAACTGTCTCAACACTCTGTCCGACAGATGTCACTAGATAATGTGCACACTCGAAATGGTCCTCCCAATGAGATACTGTGTTTGTCTGCAGAACGACAAATGTATGTCCTCGTCCACCCACTCCTCACAATCCATGTAAGGTCTCCATATGAACTGATCGATGGTATCCAAGGCGTGTTGCCAGTATCCTATGTCACCCATATGGGTCTGTGTGATCTGCCCTGTATATCGAAACACATATGGGTATCTCTCCTCTCGCTCTACTATCACTGGAGGACGAAATATGACTATCCTCTCAAAACCCCATATCATCAGCAATGTCATCCCACAACTCAATGACTATGCATCTCTATAAGCAATATCGTGTAAATGAAAATACAGCATCCCGAGTAGACATGGACCCCATGCATATCTCGTCTCACTCTCCAACATACCAACCAACATAGCTCCCCATCCCACTGGAAAGCCATGACCCCGTCTGTTCAGAAGCACAATACCCCCAATCAATGTACATAGGATACAATCAATCCTGTCGTATCTGTCTGCTAACACTGGCCATCTAATCTCGTAGTGCTCAATGTTGAGCCTACTGATGTCATCCACTTGATAAAATTGCCCCAACTCAGCCAATCCTCGTTGGGTATCATATGTAACCCGCCCTCCTCTAATGGGTAGCCTCAAAATCCTGTACACATCCTCTAATGTGACAGTGGCCTCACCAGTCGGCAAATGAAACGATGATGTCTCAGAATGCCATCGCTCGCAAAGTGTTGTCAACATCCCCCTGTTCGCCCGAATGGCAGGCATCAACAAATAGTGACGTAGGCCTAGCTTCCATAGAAGTCGAATCTCTGCAGAGCTCAGACTGTCTCTCAAAGCAAATGTATCTGGCCGACTCTCTCGCATATAGATAGGATCTATCACCACCTGCAAGTTACACATGATGTCAGTATTTTTTTCAAATTTTGCACTGAGCCTCATATGTGGTGCACATTACATATGCGTCGCACATTCTTCATACCCCTTTCCACTACTACACATGCAATTCACACAAACCACATGCGGTGCACATTGCACATGCGGTTCATTAACCACTTTCTACTGCCAAACTACATATGCGGTTCACCCATACCCTTGCGTCTATCCCTACTGCATTTGTGTTGCCTACCTACACATGCGGTGCATTTTGCTCCACATGCGGTCATTCCCTAAATAGTCGAAACTAACCTTGGTGAGTTTTTGCAGATGCGTCGTTTCGTAATCAGATGTGACGAATACGATGGCATATGCATCGTTTACGACGCACCACATTTGTCTATTCATTTTCTGTGCCTAGAAAGATGTGCCAAAAATACATTACAAGATCTCGTTTTCGAGTACATACAGGTGGTCCTGCGTCGACTAGCCTCCTGAAGGTTTGGATCCGGTATCCTCGATGTTTAGTGTACAGAATAGGCGCCATTTCTTCTGTCAATCAGAGCAAATTCTCAAGTTTTTCTATCTCCACCGGGTGCAAATGAATTCATTTTAGCCCTAATTCCTATTTATAGGTGGGTTAAAAGTGGCATTTCTTCAGCCCTTTTCTATTGGCTGCTAGCCTTTCCACTTCCAACAGCCCATATTCCTCTGAAACATCTCCGATTTAGATTTCGTCGACTCCATAGCATTTCTGATTATCATCTTCACTTATCGGGCATATTTCCTGATTTTTTTTGAAACATTTCAAAAATTGTCAATTTTCCCGAGGGGGCATACTCTAACCTGTTTCATGCTGGGGCACGACCGGGGCATATTTTCTTTGACACAACGTTGTACCAACATTGTATCAAAGAGGGGCAAACTGTAGATACCTAAAATTGGTCTAGGCCTGCGAGTACATAATCGGAATAATATTCTATAGTCCATCGTCATGATTAAATAATATCAATTATTTAATTAACCTTTCTAACACATATTTCCTCTATTAATTAAATACCCCTTTTTAATTAATTCATTAATTCATCATTAATCTTTATTCAACTTGATTAATTAAATAAATCATGTTTATTTAATTATGTCGCTAACTTATTAAATCCTCTTTCATAATTAAATAATGTATTATTTAATTACCCCCTTTATCATTATTTTCAACTATAATTAAATATCTTTATTTAATTATTCATTTAACCCCCTTTTCAACTATAATTAAATATTTATTATTTAATTATTCATTTAATCCTTTTCAAAAGTCAAATTAAATAAATGATCTTTATTTATTTAATTAAAACTTTTATCTTCGAATGTTGAATTAAATTAACATTTAATTCACATTTAATTCATTTATGTCACATTCCTCTATCATTCAGTTATCTGAATCATTCACTCACCTTCTGACTTGAGATCTATTTTTAGTTCTCCAGTTATCTCTGAGTTCAACTGTTGATCATCTCTGTAGGAAGACTCTCCGTCACAACTAGTCGATTAACTAGTTCTAACTCATATGCATGTATGTGTTTATTAATTAAATATCTTTATTTAATTAATTAACTCAAGTTCGCATTCGAATGCATTATTCTTCAACTTCTAACTTTGTCTTTTGCATACAAAGTCTATTTCTTCTATTTTTGAAGACGAAGGTTGGAACTCGTGTTCTAACTCATGTTCTAAAATTAGTCTTTATCATGCAGTTGAACTCACGTTCTAACTCACATTCTATCTATCACATAATTCATCGCATGGCATTCATCAATCTCATCCGTCGATCTCTCTTTCAATCTGAGCCGATCGTTTGAAAACACAAAATCTATAAAATGGCCTGTCATAATCATTATTCCTCCTCTCCCAAAATCATTATACACTTTTGAGAAGAAACAATCTTCGATATTTTGCTGAGACACTCGACGAAGTTATGCTTGCATTCAAATACACAAATATCTGAGGGCAAGAATAACAATACAACAAGATGGAGAAGGGCAATTGAGATAAATCGAGGAAGTATTTGCATATTCGATGAGATCATTCTAGTTTTATTAGTTTAGATTAATCATGCTTACTTATCATTCTTTGTTGTTTGATTTAGATTAGAATTGATGTTTAATCTTGTGTAGCTTTAGCATATTCCACAATTCCAAAAAATATGAGTTACAGGAGCCATTATCATTTTTGCTTCAAAAATACAGTTTTCACTTATTTGCAAGAAAAATGATTTCTTGGTTTTGTAGCCAGCATCAAAATCTGATCTGGGTATCTTTTAGATTTTGCATATATTACACAGATCTGGAGAAAATTGCAGTCCAAAAAGTGGCGCACATCATTTTTCTCTTGGCTGAAGGTTAAAAAAAATTCAATTTTTCTTCTTCTGCTGGTTGGATCAAAAAATGATTTCTGGATTTTTTTTTTTGCATCAAAATATTTCTAGGTTTTTATTACTGTCTACAAACAATGAGTAGATTTTCCAGAAATCAAATTAGAAATAAACGTTTTTGCTAGAAAACCCGTTTCCTGCAAGCTAAATTCAGTTTTTGAAAAATTCATAACTTTTGGCCACGGTGTCCGTTTTTGACAAACGAATTATCAACGGAAAGCTAGTTTCGAGCACTTCATAGTGGTGTAGGCCATTTTTTCAGATTTGGCCATTTACAGAAATTTGAGGTTATTTTTCATCATGGAAGTAGATGTGAACATTCATCAGTGCATGCACTATTTCCTTTTTTTGTATGCATTAGGTTTGCATTTTCTCCTTTTACAATCATGGGGTATTATAATAAATGAACCTACATAAAGTTCCATCGGGGGGGCTTATTGCATAATAATCTGATTAGAGTGTAGTTGCACTTTGATCTCATCTTTATATTGGTGACAAATCACATGAGTTGTATCTGGTTATGTTGTTTCTTTTGGCCACATCTTGCTCATAACTTGGCACATTGTTGGTTCACATCGACTCACATATCATATTGAGAGCCTATGGTTAATGATCCTAAATCACGTTAGATTCACATCTAGTCACATCTCAATTTGAGGGCCATTCATTTTATGGTTAATGTTCTAGAATCTTCATGGTACTTGCTCCTATGGATCAGTTTTAGTCACAGTTTGGCATCGGCGTCGAGATACACATAACTTCCAAATTTTTTCATCATATCATTCCCTCTTATGGGGGGCATCATTTATTCATCTACTGTTGCTTCATGGATTCCAGGGTTGTTCCAGTTTGTGAGTTTTCCAGTGTTTCTTGGCATCGGGTCTGTTGTTGCTTTATCATGATTCCACCTTGAGTCAATCAGTGACTCGCATATGGTTTCAGTAGCAAATATAAATATCTTTCCTTGCTTGCTAGATTGAGGATTCTAGTGTTACTTCACAGTGTACTTCCATTGCTTCTCTTGCAATAGGTTATCTCATTGAAGGGGGGCTATCTTGTCTCTCTTTTACTTCTCTCTTATGGGGGGGTCTTTTTCCTCACATGGGGTTTTTTACCTTCGCATGCATCATTGAGAGAATTTATATTTTGTTTTTCATCTCTCTTTTGGGGAGGATTTTTTTCCCACTTGGTTTTCTCCTTTTCTCCATTTGTGAGAGATTGCATTGCATTTGTACATGGGTACCTAACATGGCCTAGTTTCCGAGACCCATCTTGCATTATTGATTTTGTGTACATTCTCCCTAAGTTGCACTTAAGGGGGGGTGTTGGTGTAGTTAAATATTTTGTACCTTGTCCTAGGTCATAATTACACCTTAGTTAAGTTTACTTAGGGACCACATAGGATTTGTTGGATATTTTCCACCTTTGGTGGACTTATCATCTTATTACTTTATCACTTCCACTTCTCGTGGACAATTCATGTGATTAGGTTTCCACCTTTTCTGGGTGATCCACTATTTGTGGTGGTTATCACATTATTACTTTCCACTTTAGGTGAAGTGATTAATTTTCATTATTGTCTCATGTCATAAGATTACGACACTTGTCATAATCTTATGCACTCCTATGTTCTCACCTTGGCTATATAACCAAGGGGTCTCTACTACATTTGTATTAAACATTCATCTCATATCATTGACATTGAATACAATTTATTCTTGTCACATTATTTTCTCTCTTCTTGTGCTTTCTATTTGGTCCATAGATCTTGGCATCCATAGCCAATTCTAACATGGTATCAGAGTATGTCTGATTCTAACAAAATGACCACCTTACCTCCCATCAAAACACCTGATCCTAATAATCGTTTACCTCCAAACTTTAGATCAAATTCCTACTACCATTATCACCAACAAAATGGACATGATACAAAACATTGTAAGCATCTTAAACATCTTGTGCAAGACCTCATTGATTTTGGTCAACTTTCAATTGGAGGTGTTAATGATCAAGGAAATAAGTATGTTGCCCCTCTTAACCAAAATTTGAAAATCTTTACCAACCCTATGCCAAACCACAATGTTTCATTTGTCAAGGAAACTAAGAAGAATGATGTGATGAATGTTGACACGAATGATGACAACATGGATACAGTTGAGAATGGTCCTATCGATATTAATGAATAAATCCTATAGATGATATGGTTGGATTGATCAAGATTCTACCTCATAAGAGTCAAACTAAAAAGCCCCTTGACATTACTTTCTCCTCACAAGACATACTTAAACATGCACTTGACGGTTCTCTTTACATAGCTGGCTGAATCTATGACAAGCCCACTAATGGGATATCATCTTGTTTATGGAGAGAATGTGATCATTGATGAATTCTTACTTGTGCATGAACTCTATCAAGAAACATATCATAAACCGAAAGCATGGATAAAAAAACATAATGGTTTTGCTTGCCCTATGATGGGATCAATCACCCTTCCTTTGACTATTGGACCAAAGAAATTAGATGTCTCATTCTCCATCATCTTGACTTTAGACCAATTCCATGTGAATCTTGGTTATCTATGGCTACGTTCCATGGAAGTCATCTCATTGGTCATGCATAAGTGTTTGAAGTTTTCAGTTGACAATGGCATCTTCACTATGCACCATAGTGGCTTTAATCCTTTGTCTTCCTGAGGGAATTTTTCTTTGGATTTCTTTTTGCCTAAGCCTATGGAACCTATTAAACCTCATGAAGACTTCTTTTTCAAATCATACCAAAAATTTAAGGCGAAATGCAGAGAAAAACTATCCCTTAAGAACATACCTCAACCTATGACTCAACCTATTATCCTTGATGAAACTATGATTGAACCTAAAGACATTCCAAACAAGCAAGACTAACCTAAGATAGATCCTTATCCTATCTCCTATAAAATATCATGAGATAACGAAAACAATCCCCCCACACCTCCTAAAATAAAACAAGTCTACAAAGTTAAAGAGAAAGTGGTTGAGAAACCTCCTATGGTTCCTTTTGTTCCTCCCCTTAGGGAAGAGAGGAAACCTATGGTTGATAGGCCCACTCCTACACAAACACAACTAGAAAATTAAACTAAAAGAAATATAAATGCTAGAGAGCATAGGTGTAGACGTCCTTCTCTCGCTTGAAGATTAAATTAAGAAAATGATAAAGAAAATCAACATTGAAACTTGAATAAAGCAATACATGATGAGTCTCCCTCTTCAACAAAATAAAAAGATCTTATATTGCAACAAGAGCTAAATCCTTCTTTAGACATTATCCTTCGACCTCTAATTGTTATTAACATGGATGATGATGATGAGGTTGCTAAAATTGATCAATAAGTGCATAATGAATTGAATACATTGTTTTCTTCCTCGATGAGCTTAATTGAGAATTCTCCTAAGAAGAGTGTTGAACTTGGTGATGACCCTAATTCGACACTTTCCATTATCCCTTTGGCTATTTTTTTTCCTTTTTTTATATAGACTGAGATTGGGATGCAGATGACTTACTAATAGGCTGACCCAAATGTTCCTTACTAGTCCTTTTGTTTCTTTCTTTTTCATGTTTCTTTGTGTGATTGCATGTGCATAATGTGATCCCCCATACTATTATGATTTATGTACCTCTCTCTTTGTGCATTCCTCTATTTGTATCTACATTCTTCTATATATCGTAAACATTTTATTGTCTTTTCATTTGTTTTGTGTTTTCCTTTTGGGGATGATGCAAAGGTTTCGAGACATTTAGGTCTCTTCCATGTTGACCCAAAAGGCTTTTTCTTTGTTTTCGCTCAGTATGTGTCATTCTTCTAGTTCTATGAGTATTTGGGGAATGATGACAGTTTCGAGCTCTCTAAATAACATTGTAGCAAAGACATACTAACCTCGAATCCACGAATCCCTTGTGTGATTTTGGGATTTCATTATTAGTACAACCATTTTTTTCATGGAATTATTCTTTTGCATTTCCATTACAACTCATGTTTCATTATGTAGTCTTCTTACTTCATGTGCTGTTTTTGTCGCTTTGTGGTGACATTGGGTGCGATTCCCTTCAAGAGTGTGATCTCTCTTAGCATATTAAATTACTCTTAGTGGCTTGATGTGACACACTCCATCCCCTAAGTTGTGAATATTTTATTCTTTGATTGGTCCTCTCTTGGAGACATTAGGCACAATGTTCCCTAAGTTAAGACCTTACATGAACTAAGAAAAACTCCTTTGAACATACCCTTACACTATTTTGCATTTACAATAACTATTATATGGCCACCTTACATAACACACTTTGCTTGCTTGTGGAGCCATCTTGTTTGTTCATGAGTTTCAATAATACAAAGCTGTGATTGCCTCATGGAGCTCTAAGTTTATTGTTGTGTGGTGCCTTATCAAAGTTATTAGGAGGTATATCTTTGGTATGGTTGTACATATGGGAGACAAACTTAGGCATGACTTTACCATATCCACTTGCTTGTGTGAGCACATACTGGTCACATGTGTATGTGTCTCACCCTTTTGGATACTCACACAATGGACAACTTGAAGTTTTTTTTCCTTAGAGTGAGCTTGCATTTTTGGAGAAACAACCTAGATCTGATCCAAAAAGTGCAGAACAAAAAGTTGAAGCTTGATCCACCCCTCTTTTTCTTTTTGTTTTTCTTTCTTCTTTATGTCTTTGGTAGTGTATGCTTGTACCTTTCTATTTCTCCTTACATCATTTTTCATATGTGTTCTTTTGTGCCTATGTTGGTTTGAAATGGGATCTTGATCTTAGGGGTTTGATCACCCCTCTTGATCACTGTCATCGTATCTTACTCGCATTGGTACACTTGGACCCCTCTCAATGCAAGTTTGTCTACTTTAGTGCTAATTTGAAGCAAGTTCCTCCTCTCACTAAAGTGGGGGCTAAATGTAGTGTCAAAAAATGTCTCCCTTCACATTTTCACACTTGTTTGGGCCCTCCTTGCTGAAAATGGTCTTTTTTATGCCTTATTTGACCTTGTTTTGCATCCACAAGCCTTAATTAATGCATTTTTTCAGAGATAATTCTTACATATATTTAATGACCAATCAAATATTATTATTTTTGGATTGTATGGCTTAGATTTAGTGATCTGGGACTCATACACTACCTTTGGCATATGGGTCCCACCTAAGTTTTGGGGCCCCAATCTGGATTTCACATTAATCTAAGCATTTCTTGAAAAATGTGTCCCGAGCTTAGCCTAATGGGACTCATATGCCACAACTGGTGTATGAGTCTCACTTAACTTAGACCTACTTTAAATTCAAATTCTTGGTAGGATTTTATTCTGCTAGATCTGATGTTGGCTTGTACAGTTGTAATTTCGAGGAATTTGGCATAAACAAGTATAAATAGAAGGTTATTTCACATATTTTCTCCTAACAAAGATCTAGAAATTTTCATGAGCAAGTGTGACCTAAGCATTCAAACATTCTAGCAATTCAAAAGTTTACAAGAGCATTCAAAAGCCTTCAAAAGCTGATTATCAAGAATTTTGGAGATCTATTCCAGATTCAAGCATCATGTCAAGGTCATCATGCATCATGTTTGATTTTGAGCTAACATTTGTGATGTAGGGTTTCATAATTCAAGCAAGCATTCAAGTCAAGATCTACAAAATTCAATCACGAGTCAAAACTCACATTCATGCTAACCATTTCATACATGTTTGCAACATCTTATTCAAGGGTTTGGTGAGTTGCAACATATCATTTTGTGCATTCATCATTCCTTCTTTTTATTTCTTTTCATTTTAAGGTTTGATTACCAAAAAAAGGTTTGACCAAGGAAAACTTCTATCTACTGAAAAAACAACATTTTTTCCCTCTCTTTAGTTTGTGATTTGTAGATTTAGGTTGTAGATACATTGAAGAGAAAGATTGGAGAAAATTTGTCAACGTTGCAAAATTATCAAAGTTGTCACCTTTCCTGCAAGATCACTAAAATTCATTTACATAACATAATTCAACATTTCAGATCCGAAACCCAGGTTTGGAAGGAAGAGCAAAGATAGGAGAAAAGATTCAGAATTTGACTTCCCAAAACAGTAGAATGAGAATCATATGAATCTTGTGTTGTTTGTCTTGGTATACCACTTTTCTTAGATTTTAGATGATTCAGATTCATCATTGCAAGATTTTGGTTTCCACCTAGAAACCCTAGTCTAAGACTAATACGCCCAGCCTAGCGTATGAGTCCCAGTGACCATTAAAGTCAATATTTTCAGGATTTCAAACCTTGTTCCAAGCTTCTATAGGCTTACAGGTACAACTCTCTACTTTCTCGGGTTACTGTTCTAATTTGAATCCATTTCTAGGTCATTTACTTAAGTTTTGCATATCATTAGGTTTTATCATTAGGTTTTGCATGTTACTTGTATTTCCAAGCCCTTGCTTGGTGTTGAACCCCCTTTTAGACCTTAATCAGACCTTAGGATACCTTATTGCAGATCTCTCTCTGTCACTTCCATTCCTAGATTGAGATCTCTAAGGTTTCCTTGAATGAAACTTGTCAGAAGTTGGTTGTTCTATCCCCCTAAACATAGAGCATCTAATTTCCGAAATTTCACCTATCATAAGGGATAATAACTTTTTGATGAGATATCCATCTTTTATAAACTTTTTTTATGACCCTTTGTGATTATAAAAATTCAGTTAGTCTGTATGAAGAGACATCTTCATCAATTCCTACTAAGAAATCAAAATTGGTACCTCAAAATAAATATAAACCATTCAAGAAAATAATAAATAACTTTATCAAGATAAGTACACCTCAAACAACCATCCACATTGAACCACAAGTTGTGGCCATAATTTTGAGTTCATACCAATTTAGATCAAGAGATAGATAATTTATCCAACTACCCGATTCCCTCCACTTGATCATGTTGCAACCCTTGAATAAGAAATTAATCCAGATTCCTCTAATTAGACCTATGGACATAACCAAACCTATACCTCTAATTTTCAGTCCAAAATCCTTTTTTTAATATCATTGCATAAATGGACATGATATGGAAAGATGTGTGTGTCTTAAACATCAAATTTAAGACCTCATTGATTCTACTCACATGTAGTTGGGCGGTGTTAATGGTTAAGGAAATAAGTTTGTTTCCCAACCTAACCAAAACTTACAAATTTTTATCCATCCAATGCCAAATCATTCATCCAACTCTATGCAAGCTTGCAATGTTAAGAATGATGAGATGAATGTTGATAAAATTGATGATAAGGATGATGATAAGAGTGATTATGAGGATATTTTACAAGAAATGGTCACTCTCAAAGGTGTTCAACCTTGTAAGGGCCAAACCACATTGTTACTTGACATTGCTTTCACCCATATTGATGCATCCATACATGCACCTGATGGTCCTCTCTATATCATTGGATGTATTAATAACAAGCCTAAAACTAGGATACTCATTGATTCCATGTGTGTAGACAATGTGATCACTGAGGAATTCTTGATTGTGCATGAACTTTATCAAGATTCTTATGAACAATCAAAATCATAGTTGAAAACTCATGATGGTTTTGCTTTCCCTACGATAGGTTCAATCACTCTTCCTCTTAAATTTGGACTGAAACAATCAGTTGTATGATTCTCCATCATCCTAAAATTAGACCAGTTATATGTGAACCTAGGATATCCATGTCCATACTCTATGAATTCCATCCTATTGGTTATTCAAAAGTGAATAAAGTTCCCATTTGAAAACCAAATTTTTACAATGTATCATAGTGGGTTTAATCCTTTTTCCTTCCATAGAAACTTTTCATTAGATTTTTTTGGCCTCAACCTATGGAACCTATTAAGCCTCATTAGTATTTCATTTTTAGGCCATAACAAAAGTTTAAGGAAAAGCACATAATAGAGCTATCTCTTACCAATATTCCTAAAAATAATAAGACTATGATTGTTACTCCTCCTCTACCAATTATGGATGAACCCATGCCCGAAGCAATGACCCTTCCAAGTAACCAAGGTAAATATACCATAGCTCCTCCACCCATATCATATAAAAGACCAAGATACAATAAAATGATTCCTTTTGTGCCTCCAAAGATTAAAAAAGTGTATATACCTAAAGAGATAGTGGTTTACCAACCCCTATTGGTTCCTTTAGTTCCTCCCTTAAGGGAAGAAAAGAGACCAATGGTTGAGAAACCCACTTCTACCTCATCACAAATTGAAAATAGTGCAACAAGAAATCAAAATGATAAAGAGCATAAGTGTAGGTGTCATTCTATTACTCGCCAATTAAAAGAAAATAATAAATTAATACCTAATAATCGAACACCTATGCAAGAAACTCAAGAAGAATTACAACTTTCAGAAAAATAAGAATTGAAGCAAGAACATACAACTACCATTGTTTTTTTTTTTTTTAGGCAAAAGTGGCAAGCCACTATATTAAATTAATAAATCTGGTTCAAATAAAAAAAAAGTCAACTAGGAAAGAACCAGTAAGAAAACCTAGCATCGTCCCTTATATTTACATCGATCATAGTTTTTGAATTTACAATTTGGTCTCCAAAATAGGAGTGGAAGTTTTTACAAAGTGGGGAATTTACTGTCTCCTTTTGAGAAAATATCCCAAAAATGAATTTGATTTTGGTAAGCATATACTAATTTTAGCAACATTTCAAAATAACAAAATATCACAAAAATCAAAACATTCACTTTCACTGATTATTCCTCCATGGCGTTGCATCCTTGCAAACCCCTGTTTTCAACACCTTCGAAATATATTATTGTGATTAACTTGGATGATGAAGATAAAATTGATAAAATTTATGAGAAATTGTATAATGAGATTAATGTTTTGTTTTCAAAGAAAATGAATTTAGATAGGGAAAAATATGATGATCCTCCTAATGAGAGTGAACCATCATGTGTTGAACTGAGAGATGCTCCTAGTATGATACTTGTTGTAGTCCCTTTAGCTAGTTGCTCGCCTTCCTTATATGGTGAGCAAGATTTGGATGTAAACAACATGCTTTAGATCAACTTGCATGTGTGGTACTCCTTTGTGTTTTCTTTGTGTGTTCTTTGTGTTTGTGAGTTTCCTTTGGATGAACCGTGGTTCTCCATTGGCATAAGAATACAAAGGAAACAAAGTTGTCATTACATTCTCTTATGTGTATCTCTATTCTTCTATATTTTATAAACTTTGTTATTTTTGTCTTGTGTTTTCCTTATGGGGAAGATGTAGGGCATCAATACATTTAGGTCTCTTCCATTTTGACCCAAAATTTTGTTATTTTTTTCTCTATGTGTCACTCCTCCATTGTGTTCATTGTTCCACATGTATTTAGGAAATGATGTTAGTTATGAGCTTATTTACATTATGGTAGAAAAGACATATACTAACCCCAGATCTATGGATCCATTATGGGATTATCTTTGTGTTATTTGTTTTATTATCTTAGGAGAAAACCCCTTATCATGATGTATCTTTATTTGGAAACATAATCATTGGAATAGGGCTTTCCAAATAGGCTCTCATGTATTTATCGCATGGAATTTCATAGCATGGTGTTTAACAATTTCTTTAAGGTGGGGGCATACATTAGAATTACTTCCTTTAATTTGCTCACATGTGTTGGACTTAGTGGTGCATTGACATTGACATTATTTTCTTCACTTTGTTCACATGCACTAGACTTAGTAGTTCATTGACATTGGCATTTTTGTGCTTTACTTTGTTCATAGGCATTAAAATTAATACATTGCATTGGCATAGAATGTTGATCATTTTTATAGCACCTTATCAAAATTATCAAGGAGCATAATTCTTGATATGATTGACATGGGAACACACCTAGTGAATATTGAACTTTAGTAGACCTTGTGTGTTTCTCATTTTGCTACATTGTCATGGGTACACACCTAGTGAATATTGAACTTCACTAGACCTTGTGTGTTTCTCATTTTGATACTTTGTCATGGGCACACACCTAGTGAATATTGAACTTCACTAGCCTATGTTGCCTTTAGTTTGTGATTAATCTACAAAATATCGGACTTTTCTATTGTGATTTATGAACATCTTTGGTGTGGATTCTAGAATAACATAGCTTGCTAGTTAGTGATTATCCATACCCTCCTTTTTTCCTTTTATTTTGGCATCATGTTTGTATATGTTGTCTTGTTGCATTTAATACATGTGTGTGTTACTCTATGATTCTTATTTTTTCCATGGGATCTTAGATCCTGAGGGCTTGCTCACCCCCCCTAAATCCTTTGTCATCCTATCTTTTCAACATTTGGACAATTGGACCCCTCTTGACATATATTTTCAACTTTAGTGTGAATATAAGCATAAGTTCATACTCTCACTAAAGTGGGGGCTAAATGTAGTGTCATGAATTATCACCCTTGACAATATCACAATAATTTTTTCTCCCCCTAAATTATTGAGCCTAATTTACCCCTTGATTTCCTAAATTATGCATTTTGAGGACTAATTTTTCCATTTTTTGACAAATTGTAAGCATAAAACAAATGCATTTATTTAATGTTTTTCCACTGACACCTAAATCCATAGAAAATAGGGCTAGGACTAGGATTCCCTTGGGTGAATTTGTCCCCCTATTTTTCCAAATTTAAAATTTGAATGTGTTAGTGTTGGCATTTTAATATATTTAAAATTAAAGTTACAAATGTTAGCTGTCGAGATCTAATTTGTGATAAATTGAATAATTACCTATAAATACATATTTATAGCATCATTTTAAATCTAACAAGAAGAAATAAGTGAAAATTATATCAAGAGCACTATCAAGAAAGTCAAGAGAAACATTTTAGAGCTTTATTACATCAATTCAAGATCCTAGCATCATGTCAAATGCAATCTGAGTTTTTGCATGTTTATAAAGGCTAACCCTTGTTGTAGGTCTCCAAGAAATTGAAGCAATCAAGAAAATAAGATCCAAGACCTTGAAGTGATGTGCATGACTTCACTCCTTCAAGGAAGCTACTGAAGGGTGGTGAGTTGTGGTACTTTGTTGATTCATCATTCCTTCCTATAATTTCTCTTTCCTATCATTTACATTTCCAATATGGAAATGGAGACATTATGGGATCTGATTAAGACAAGCCAATAAATGGCACAACATTTCTTCTCTCTTTGAATTTGCAAATTTCAGGTTTGGAGAGGATTGATGGAAGTGCGGAAATCATTTGTTCATTTTTTTGGTTTTTTTTACTGTAACCAGGTTGATCTTCTAATCTACCTATGGAATTGCCAATTCCAATCAAAGGCAACTTGAAGGACCTAGACCAACTGATGAGGATTTTAAAGACCTCCTACACTTTGGGCTCTGCAAGACCCGAGAAGGTGATCCCTTAATGCATTTACAACCTCTGTACCATTATCATAAACAACATTAACAACAATAGATATTCTCATTTAATAGCTCAACTTAATAGGATAATACTAGATAGAATTGGTTGTTCATCAATAATATCAACTATTTGGAGCATGAGATAATTACAACAACAGTTCACAGTAAAATATAGTCATTAAATTTCAATTTGTAGAAAGCTCTAGGTAAAGACAAACAAATACTGAACTTCAAGAATAGGTACAACTCACATCAATGCCCTATATCCTTTGGAGGAGTCAAATTCATAAGCATCTAAGGGTTCATGACAGATTTAACACATAACATATAAGATCCTCGATAAAATTACCTTACAATCTCATCAATATGTATTCTCACCCAATACTACTTATAAAATCCTTATAGATAACATATCAACCTACAATCCCATTTAAGCATTTTAATTAATTCCTTGAATTAAAGCTAAAACAAGAATTGTACGCACCACAACAGTGAGATGAATGAAACAACCCTTGATGATTTTATTCAAAATTTAGATATGCTTGTACAATGGAGAGACTTGAGCTCGAATTAATCATTTTAATTCAAATTTTAGTACTGTCATAAAACATTAAATCTCCATGAGTTCAAAACCTACTATAGAATGACTCAAAACCTAAATTGCATTTTCTCTAAAAACTATCAGACTTTACAATTTTCTCTGCAACTTCACCTAGACTCAACCAAAACATCTAACTTGCTAACCTGTACTTCTGGCCTTCAAATCCTTCTTATAGAAAATGAAGGAGAAAACAAGCATCAAGCTAGAAAGAACACATGTCACCAGCCACTTGGACCGCCTTATGATATTTCAAAAATTTGTTACAACAACAATCTCCCCGGAGAATCTTCTGGTTCATCTTGCCCTCTGAGAATGGTTGATGTAGCAACAAAACTTCAAGAATTCCGCACCTAAATTTTCACCAAAAACAAAACTGGAATCTATTGTAACTGCAATTGCTAATTTGTTAACCGCTAGCAGCCTATTCTGCTTCACTCCTCCTCAGTTAAATATACATTTACCCATTGTTGGTACTCTTCATTAGTTGTCCAATTAAAACTGATTACCTCATTCACCTTGACACTATAAGGCATATACTTAACTGCCACCTGATTTGCTTCTGTTTCAAAAGACTCTAGGAATGAGCTGGTGCTGATAATTTTGTCCATACAACTCACCAATAAATCAAAATATGAGTCATCACAAATTAATTTAATTTGAGCATTGATGACCTCATTTGCCCAATCCTATCACTGTTGAAGTGACCTGATCTTTCCTTGCTCATCAATTACGCCAGGTAACAATGTGTTGCTCCAATCATCAAAATTCTTCACCAACTCTTTGATCTTCCTACTCAAATCATCTGGTAAGGCCTAAAAAACCTTGCAATGACTTAACTAACACTTGAGTAGGCCTTAATGATTGGAGCCTATTATTTACATCAAACCTTGAGGCCTTATACATTATATCTAAATCATTGGCCCTAGGGATCCATTTTTCAATTAGTGGTATTGCTACCTCATGATCCCTATCAATGTTCTTTATTGCACATTATAATAAATAATATGAAGAATACATAGATGACAATCTGTCATCAACCTTCTCATTTAAATGCCTCAATACAACATTAACAATCTCCCTTTGCTTTGAAAATACTCCCTCCTCAGTTACCTTCAAAGATGCCTGTAGGTTTGCAATTTTTTGCATCAACTGCTTCTTTGTTGGGTAAATAGAGCATTCTAATTCTTCCTCAATTGGTTCCAAAGTAAGTCTGAGGGAAGGAGTTTGACTGAGAGACCCTGGTGTAGAAACAATGGGGGAAGCATGACGCACTGACCCTAATGTGGAAGGCAATGTTTTAATCCCTGGAGAAATTGATGTCTCCCCAATCTACCTATATTTCAACCTATCCACCTCTGTCTACAACTCAATATTGCTTTGTTGCACCTTATTATATTCTCCAATTATAAAATTGTATTTTTTCGTAAGGCTTCTTTTTTCAACCTCCTCTCTTTTTGCAATATATTTTGGGCCAATTTGGCCACATTTATAGTCAAATTAGTGGCCTCTGTGGTTGAGGTATTTGAAGCTCTCTTTATTATTAACCCCCCTCTCAAATTTGGGTTAATATCAGTAACATTGGGCTTTCTCCCTTGGGGGGCCAAAGCCCAAATTGCCAAAGTCTCATACTCTTCACTAAAGGAAAAATCTTGCAATGCTGCCTTGACCTCTTCTTTAGAATTTTTGAGGGGATGCTTGGACTTTAGAATAGCATTGAAAGCTACTGCATCGACAATGTCCCACTCAGGCAGAATCAAGACACCAACTTCCCTATATCATACATCCAACCATTTGAAAAAGGCTAGGGAAAATTCCTCTTTCCAAACCATAATTTGAACATCTCCAAACCCATAAGGGGACCCCTAGCATCGGCCATGTTGAAACAATTATACACTAATACCTCCCCTAGAGTTTTTCCTTGCATCAAAACCAACCCCCTCTTCCTATCATTCATTGACAAGGGCAATTGATCTAGGAAATTTCCATATAGGTTTCTATTTAGATAATCAATCTGATCAGAATGATGTTTTGATGGTGCCATCCTGAGTAAACTAGGGTTTCCTTGCTACTTCAAACCTCAAAAAAACTAGGGCTAAATGAAATTATGAAATTACAGAACAAAACCTTGCAATTTCCCACAATTCAGTTAACCTATAGCCCTAAAACAATTTTCAATAATCCTTCCAATGATCTCACAACAAATTTCCCCAAATTCAAATTACAAATTAACCAGGAAATACAGAAATCAACTCACTGCTTTGTGTTTGCAGAAACCCTAATCTTTGATGTAACAACTCGTAAATTCATCCTCGGCCTTGAGACTGCTCGGCAAAAATGTTTGAATGCTTTTTGATACAATAGAATAAGAAAATGGTCACTTTATCTCGAGCAAATCATGCCAATAGATGTCTCATCCACCATTAAATCTCACTCGCACATTGTGCCAATGACTCCAACCACATTTGATGCAGATTCAAATATTACTCATCGATCCTTCACTTTGGTTGGATCATCGAACGACTGCCTTGAAAACAAACTGACATGACCTTAACCGTGGCGATAATGGCCCACCATATTCTACATTGCCAATAAAATCCATGTGGTGCTCGCCCATGATATCACAATCAGTAAAGACCTTGCAACTCTCGATCACGTGATGGCGGGTGATGAGCCCAGTTTTTGGCACATCTAGATCATACTTTTACAAACATTTTTATGCTTTTTTATGCTAAAAAAAACATTTGGTTATGATTATGGGATAAAAATCAAACTTTTTATGCTTAATGTAATAAGTATATTACACTAAGTCTTCCATGGTTATTACTTTAAATATTTTATTAGTTTGATGAATGCCTTACTAAACCTTGTGTGATGACAAACCTCATGCAACCTCTACTATTGAACTTCCTGTAGCCACACCTGGAATAATGTTTTCTTTAGATTATTGCTTAAATAGATGAATAAATAAAATGATGAATCGTCTTAAATGTTGAACGTGTTGAGCTAACTCTCTACCTCAGGAATAACCAGTAGGATATTTTGCAGGTACCACGATTGGAGGAAGAAATTCAATTCCCACTCGTGGGTAAAAGACCAAATCAATGAAGACCGATTCAGTTGCTGAAGAATAGGGAGTCGGTTTCAACTCATCCGCCATACAAGAGGAGTGTTTCAGAAATCTAGCTCAGGCATCATGATGGTGCATAAATCTAGGATGATGGCACTTTAAGACTGATAAACTGATTTGACTCAGTTCTTTCATTTCTATCCACCGCTCTGCTAAGTTAGTTGAATGTAATGAAAACCTCCCGATTTATAAGGGAAGGTTAGTTAGTAGTTAGATTTAGTTTTCAATAAATAGTCCATTCTCCTTTAGAGAATGGGCTAGAAGATTACTGTGTAAACACATTTTCAGTTCTAGAAATACAATCAAGAGAGATTGTGTGCTATGTATTGTTTTACCTTGAATCAATAAAGTTTATGAAGTTTTTTGCCTAATCTATTGTCTACTTTTGGCATTACCTAAGGGGGCCCACTTAGGGAACTGCCTATAATTTCATTCTACAAGTTAGGATAGCTGCATTTTCTTTCATAGAATTTAATGTGTCTGTTCCTGCAGCTGGCAGAAACACAGAGTTGTCAACTGTTCCTGTAGCCACTAGATGCAGAGTAGTTTTATCTTTCAGTTTTCATTTCCAAAGCAAGTTATTCAGTAAAGTAATTCTAGTAATTAGAATTTCAGTATAGAGCATCTTAGGAAATCATGCATGTCTGGAAAGGTGATTAGTGCATATATTATGCTGACCCATTTCAAGTTCATGTCCTTGGGTTGATAATTAAATGAGGTTCTTTAGCAGATTATGGCTGTTGGTTGTGATTTTCAATCCCTAAGTAGAGGAATTCATGTTCCTAGTTATTAAGCTAATTAAAGAAAACTACATTTTTGGTGTCGTTGTTGAGGATGGTGTCAAACTAAATACCTATTGCAGGCATGCTAGTAGGTAGCTTGAAGTTTATTCCTAGATTTTAGATCAAAATTCACTATTCCAACATTTTTCCATAGTTAGATTTACTTCTTACTGTATGCTTAGTAGAAGAGACCAATTTGGAAGATTCCTTCCTAGAAGTTTAGATATCCAAGAAAATGCAATGGTCAGGACCTAGTCACTTCATCTTCTTCTTCCTCGGAGATTAGTTTGAACCTGTTTGATGAGCCTGATAACCTTGATTTACTCACAGAAAAATTGAATAACCTGCACCCCCATAATAATCCACTTGCCCTTGTCGTCTACTAGCCAGTAGCTAACCCAAGACCACCACCAAGGATGGCAAGGCCTACTTTCCCATTTCCACTCCCTGACTTGCATGACAATAATAATCTCAAGAATATCCTTGCCTCTTTGCTTCCAAAATTCTATGGCCTTATTACAGAGGACCCTCATACCTTCTTGTTTGAGTTTGACATCCTATGTAGGAGTTATGACTATACTATTGAAGCCCATAAGATGAAATTATTTCCTTCTACTTTAAAGGAGTCAACCTTAAAATGGTTCACGAGATTAGGGGGCAATACAATGACCACTTGGGATGAATTGAAGGAGTTGATCTTAGGAAAGTATAAAGAATATTGTAGGGGAAATGATATGAGAGGAGATGACATCTTCAAGATGTCACAAAAGGAGGATGAAATGTTGGAGGACTATGTATCCAGGTTTCTATTCAATGTGCAGAAAAACACTCAACACCAACTAAATGAGGAGTCTAAAAAACTTCTATTTCTAAGAGGAGTCAATGATACCCACATGGAAGCACTAAACCTCATGGCTGGAGGAGATATCACCCAAAGTAATTGGGATGACATTAAAAAAATCTATCTCAATTACTCTAGGGAAAATGTGAAGAAAGGCAAGGGGTTCCAACCCTCTATTGCAAAAGGAAGTGGCTCAGGCTTATCAAAAGTAGAACTCTCTAATCTTTTGTTTGACTTCAAGAAAGATAATATAAATGATGTAGCTACTCAGCTGGACACCATGCAAGCTAGAAGGAAGAAAGAGGAAGTTGATGCGATGCTGGCTGAATATTGCCCTCACTACAGACAGAGGAAGAAGGACTGTAGATGCAAAGCAGTAGCCAATTTAGAGGTGCAACATCTTCCTACTGAGTTCAAAGCCATTGAAGGAGAGGAAGAAGTGTTATTTGTTTCTCAACGCAGGCCATGGGCCCCAGGACAAGGTATGCCTCAAGACCCCTTGCAAAATTTTGGTTCATATAATAATCAGTGGCAGAACCAGTACCCTCCAAGTTATGGCCCATATTCTCCACCTCAATGGAATAAACCTTGGCCAAATGCTCAACAAAACCATTGGCAACCCCCACAAGGAAACTAGCAGTCACCACAGCAAAATCAGTGGCAACCTCCATAGGGGAATTGGCAGTAGTCTAACCAGTGGAGAGGAGGCCAACAATGGTCAAATCCACCCACTGGTTTCCTGCAGCAACCCCAACAATAGTCAATTATGCCACCTCCTGTAGCCAAGCAAAGCCAGAATCCAAAGCCAACCCAACTGCCTGCTCAAACAACACCCAATCCAAATAACCAGCCTCAACAATAGCAGCAACAAGTTTATTTTGTTGATCCTAATAATCAGCCTGCCTATGCTCTCAACCTGAATAATATTAACTTACGTTCAGGAAATGTGTTGCCCACACCATCTCCTCCCATAATCTCACAATTTCCATCTGAGGAGATTGAGGAAGAAGAAGATGCCAATGGCCTAGTCCAACCTATTGAGCCAATACAGACTCCATCATTACCTAAGGTATCCAATACATCATCCCCTCCTTTCCCACAAAGGTTGGAAGGTGAAATTGTGAAAAAGCAAGAAGAGCCTACCTTTGACATTCTTGACCAACTAAAGCACATATGTTTGAAAATTCCTTTGTTTCAAGCAATTAAGGAAGTGCTTATTTACAACAAGGCCATCAAAGAAGCATGTCTAAAGACGTCGAGTAGGAAGAAGAAAGACCCTCAGACTATTCATGTTTTAGTCCAACTCTCTGATTTGATGCTAGGGAAGCTTACCATCCCAAAATATTCAGACCCTGGCAGCCCTATTGTTGAAATTAATATTAATGGAGTTCAAATTAAGAATGCTTTAGTAGATCTTGGAGCTGCTATCAATATCATGACGAAAGACCTTGTGCTTAAATTGAGTATTTCTGACCTGATACCTACACTTACAGTCTTGCAACTTGCTGATAGTTCAATTGTCAAACCTGATGGAGTAGTGGAAGATTAGTTGTCACCCTAGATTCATGGGAATATCTTGCTGATTTTATGATTTTGTCTCCAAAAGCATCACTAGGAGGTTATCCTATAATTATAGGAAGGTTGTGGTTAGCCATTGTTGATGCTTATATAGGATGTAGGACTGGTAACATGACAATATCTGATGGGTACAACATAAAGAAGCTTACCCTCTATTCTCCAGCCCAGCCTCAACTTGAGTCTAGACAGGTCATTTGGCCTTGTTTGGGAGAAGAAGAGGAAGTGAACTCGGTGGCCAGTCTCATGATGATTACCAGAGAGCCTTTCATTTCACAACAAGAAGAGGAAGATATACTGTCCAATATCCTACTGAATAAATATGGTACCGAATATCCTCATTGTGAAAAAAATTCATGCTCTTTGCAGACCATTCTTCCTCCACCTACATTAGCTCACTATCCTGCAACAACTGACTGTTTGCACACATTATTGCCCCATGAAGTAGACATGTCTTTTCTATCTGAAGTATCCATGCTTGAATTGACTTCCCAAGTAGAAGTAGCTGCAGGAAAAACCTTGAATATCAACAATAAACTTACTAGTAAGCAGCAGGAATCAATTGTCAAAATGCTTACTACCCATAAACCACCTTTTGCCTTGGATTATAGTGACATGAAAGGACTTGATCCAAAGCTATGTACACACTGAATTTTCATCAACAGTGAGTTCAAACCTGTTAGACAACCCTAGAGGAGAATCAACCTAGCCTTGAGAGAAATTGTTAAAGAGGAATTGCAGAAGATGTTGAATGCTGGCTTTATCTACCCAATCTCAGATAGCCAATGGGTCTCCCCACTGGTTATCATTCCTAATAAATGAGGAAAATGGAGAGTGTGTGTAGATTATAGGGAGCTCAACTTTGCAACAAAGAAAGATTACTTTCCTCTTCCCTTCATTGATCAAGTATTGGATAATTTATCGGGGAAAAGGTATTTCTCTTTCCTTGATGGCTTCAGTGGATACAATGAAATCAAGATTGCTCCAGAGGATTAGGAAAACACTACTTTTACATGCCCTTGGGGGAAATTTTCCTACTTCATTTTTCCTTTTGATCTCTGCAATGCACCTGCAACTTTCTAGAGAGTTGTAATAAGTATTTTCTCAGATATCTCATATGACTACATGAAGATATACATGGATGATTTTACTATTTATGGTGCAACATTTGAGGAAGCGCGAGACAAATTGAAGAATGTACTATAGAGGTGTGAAGATCATAACCTATCACTAAATAGTCAGAAGTGCTTCATGATGATGCAAGAGGGAATAGTGCTTGCTCTCTATATTTCTGCTGCAGGGATACAGGTTGATCCTTCTAAGATTGAAGTCATCTCTAATCTCCCCTTTCCTACCAAGCAAAAGGAACTGAGAAGCTTTTTGGGACATGCTGGATACTATAGAAGATTCATCAAAGATTTTAGTCAAACAACAACCCCTCTATATAGTTTGTTGAAGAAAGATGCAGATTTTGCCTAGACAGAGGAATGTGAAAGAGCATTCCTTGATCTGAAAATAGCCCTTACACAAGCACCTATGTTGAAAGGACCCGATTGGTCACTTCCATTCCATATTCATACTGATGCGTCAGATTATGCTATTGGTGCTGTCTTAGGAAAAAAGGGTGGTTCAACTGAACATGCACTGTATTACATCAGCAAGAACTTGCAGGTAGCTGAGCTCAACTACACTATTACAGAAAAATAAATGTTAGCAATCATTTATGCCCTCAACAAATTTAGGCATTATATAACACGCTATCAAATATTTGTCGACACCGATCATGCAGCAATTAGGTATCTTATGAACAAAAGCTCAATACCAGGAAGACTAGCAAGGTGGTTGTTGCTCATGCAAAAATTTGACATTACAATTGTGGACAAGCCAAGTAAAGCCAATGTGGTTTCTGATTTACTGTCTAGGATTCAAAGACAAGATAACTCTGTACTTATTGAGGATTCCTTTCCTGATGAGCATTTGTTTGCAATCAAGGTTATTCACCCATGGTATGTGGATATAGAAAAGTATCTTGCAATAGGAAGAACTCCTCCTCAATTCTCCCCTAAGGAAACGAGATTATGGGTAGAGAAAAGTTTTAACTTTTCCTAGATTGGAGATTGCATGTTTTATACAAGGCCAGATCAAGTTATGAGGATATGTGTACGAGAAGAAGATACTCATGATATACTACATGCAAGTCATGATGAGCCGTGTGGTGGGCATTTTTCTACAAAAAAGACAGTAATGAAAATCTTAAATATTGGCTACTATTGGCCAACTCTGCATAGAGATGCAACCAAATACACCAAGAGATGTGATAGATGCCAAAGGATGGGAGACCAACCAAATTAGACAAGATGCCTCTATTTCCATAAGTGATTGTTACCCCCTTTGACAAATGGGGACTGGATTTTGTAGGACCAATTGATCCGCCTTCAAATGGTAAGTCTTATATCCTAGTATGCAAAACTTATGTAACAAAGTGGGTAGAAGCTAAACCTATGAAGCATGCTAGGGATAATAAAGTAGCAGAATTCCTCTATGAGGAAATATTTACAAGATTTGGTGTCCCTAGGAAAATAGTGACAGATCAGGGGACACAGTTTACCTCTACTCTAATTACAGCCTTAGTCAATGAATATAACATAAGGCATAGGAAATCAACTCCTTATCATCCACAGGCTAATGGCCAAGTGGAGATCACCAATAGGGATATAGAGGCCATTCTGACTAAGACTGTAGATTTGCATAGAAAGGACTGGGCTACAAGATTACCAAAAGCTATATGGGCCTACCGAACTACATGGAAGACTGCTATAGGATATACACCCTTTGAAATGGTGTATGGTAAAACAGTTGTGATGCTAATAGAGTTTGAACATAAGACTCTAAGAAAAACATTGGAAATGAACATGGATTTAACAACTGCACAAAAGGAAAGAGTCATGTAGCTCAATGCCTTGGATGAGCTCTGAAAGAATGCCTTGCACCACACTGAGATAATACAAAATCAGCGAGTAAAATGGCATGATAAGTACATTAAAGAAAATAAATTCAAAGAAGGAGATTGGGCTTTGTTATATGACTCACAGTGTAAGGAAAATCAAGGCAAACTGTAAACTAGATGGTTGGGTCCATATGAGATAGAGGAAGTATTCACAAATGATGTTGTACAATTGAGGACCATTGATGAGGTCCGATTCAAGCTACTAGTCAATGGGCATCGTCTCAAGCTCTACCATAAGCCCATTGATAGGGAAGAATTTATAAGCCAGTTCGAGTTTGTGCAGGAAACAGTTGATCCTGCAACCAAAGGGATAGAGTTATCACTCGATTCCCTAGGCCATGCATAAAAGTGCATAAAACTATCATAATAAAGGGGGCATCCAATCGGATCCCCATTCCATCTACTCACTCCATCTATAATCCATCCACTCATACTCTTTCTACCACCTCATCCACCTGTCATTCTCCATACCATCCACGTTTCTACGAATCACATTTTTCAATGAAGAAGTAAAGTCACATCAGGTAATTACAATGGTTCCATCTAGGTGAGTTCCACTTCACTTTAAGATTGCTTAGTTGTTTTATTTATTACATTTATTTCGGTATTAATTAATGCAAACTACATTCCTATATGGTTGTCGTCCCTTTCGGCCTTTCCGCACAATTGGGCACATTTTTCCATTTTATATTTTTGTGCCACATCATTGTTTATGCCACCTCAAGGCCTTGTCACGTCCATTGTCACTGTCATTTCGGCATGAGCTCTGGATATTTGAAAATATCCAATTAATGAACTGAACATCATACCTCCTGCAATAATGAACCTAAATATATTTTTCTCATCTATGATTACTTTCTCCTTCAAAGAAGATTGAATGTTTGAATTCCTTTTCCTATATTTTCTGTATCTTTTGAAGAGAGGTTCAAAATTTTTGGTTGAGGGGAGGAAAGTGTTGTAGAGTTGGGTTGTAGGAAGTTCTGGTTGTCTAAGTTTGAAAAAATCCAAGTGATCATTGCCTAAAGGATTTGATTATAGAAAACTAAGGAGATGGGAGGTCAGTCGATTTGACATGAGCCTACAGATCATAACATCCTGCTACAGGATGTGTTGCATGTGCTGCCATCCAGACAATATGGGTTGCTTAATTACTTCCTAAAGCTTGAAAAATTTGATGTAGACATTGTAGAGGAATTTACAAGGAAATTTTAAGAAGGAGAAGCAAAAGTTAGAGGTATATCAGTGAATGCATCAATTGACAGAATTGAAAAGATAACGAGGTTACCTCAATTCAGAGAAACATTTCCTCAAGGAAGGGATGCAAAGAGCACCAGGGCAAATTTTACTTGGCCAAGTGACCCTCCACTATGAGTAGATAAGAAAGGTGCACAAAGGATGAGACTGCAGTAGGACTGGGTGTCACAGGCAAGATACATAATCAAATACATAACCTGTGAAGGTAGGTTTTCAGTCCTCCATTCTCATAACTTCAAAATTTTGTCTCATTTACGCCATGGATTGTTGATGAATGTTCCCAAATTCCTTTACAATTTTTTATCCAATAGCACTACTGAATTTAGAAAGGGTAGGGTTAACTCCGTATCCCACCACTGCCTTATTAAATTACTTGTTGAAAAATCTGTTCAAGATACATCAGGGATGACCTAGGAGGAATTCATTGTCAATTTTAATCCCAAAATTCAAAATGTTGGACCTAGAGGGGGACCTCTTACCTTCAAGCAACGAACCTCCCAGTCCATAGGCCAGACCTCTGCCGCTATGTCCCCTACTCAGGAATCATCCGATTCACAGGATGACATTCCTCTTTCTAAAAAAACCCTATCAAAAATACCGAGTCTTCTTCCAATGTTAAGAAAGGGAGGTCACCCATTGTAGCAACCCCTAAGCCTGCAAAAAGGAAACAAAAAGAAAACCTCTCTGTTCCTGTGGCAAAAGCCTCAAAGAAACGTAAGACAATTCCTACTCCCATAAGAAGGAGTTCTAGACTCTAGAACCAGGAAACTCGACAATCACTTAATGCTACTCCTATCAAACCACCAACCTCAGAACCTTCTAGTCCTATACTAGAAATGGAGGAACTTGTTGTTGTGGAGACCGTAGGTACACCTGAAGGAGAAGGCCTAAATGAATTGGTTGCCATTGCAGAGCAGATGCAGGAAAGTATGGTAGGATAGCTACACGATGAAGTAGGAAATGTTGGGAAGGAAGAGGTAGCAGTTGTGATTCCATTAGAAGAAAAGGGTGACAGTATTGGCATGACTGTTGAGATTCCTGCTGCCCAGGAAGATCAGGAAGGTTGGCAACAAGAAAGTAATTCAGGACAAGAAAACTCTGAACCATCAAATAATACAAAGGTAATTGGAGAAGAGGAACAAAGAGAGGTGGATGTAACTAAAGAAATACAGGGATCACCTACAGTAAACTATAGACATAGACCTCCTCTCCATGTCATGAACTTTGTTGTAGGGATGGCATGTTTTGAAAAACTCCAGCATTAGCAGACTACTTCTGCACTTGAAATTGAGAGATTAAAAAGAATAATCCAGAACAAGAATCTGGAAATTGCTAGTTTAAATGACACTCTCAACCAGGTGGTAGAGCTTGTTCCACGTTTGATGTAGTGTCAAGCGCCTTCGCCTGTTTATGCAATGTATCTCAAAGAATTGTATTTGAACTTCCAACTGATTAGAATCTGGAAAGGTAAAAATCCTTCATTAGATACCCCAGAAGAATTTTATGAGGCATATAGAGATTCACCTATGCACATCAAGAATCTTCTATGTGAATTTTATCTGTATAATTTGGCTGTACCCCAGGATAAAGATTGGAACCCCTTATGTTATGTTGGCGATATTCATATTAGTGCTTTGATCTCCTAGATCACCAATGAGATAAGTAGGGGGGAACAATTTGATAGTCATCAGCATGATGAAGTCAATATGCCATTATTAGTGAGGAATGAATCAAATAATGGAATGGGTATCTACTTTTATTGGAAGAAATTATGGAGAGATGAAAGAGCTAGACCATTGATTGAGCCTTTGAGGCAAGAAATATTTTCTCAGTATTCCCAGGTAATAAACAATGATCTTGGGGCTGCAAACCTGCACATTCAAATAAGATGGGAACATCTTCCATTTCAATTGAAGAGAGAAAAATAAAATTCTCCTAATACCTTGTATGCAGCAACCAGAAGGGCAGAGAGATACACGAGGAATGCTAGGACAAAAAAGGAGAATTGGTTGCCCTTGGTTATGCAACCACCTATTCTTCTATGGCCATTACTATCTATGCATAGGGAAAACAACATATATAACAGGAGTTCTAAGGATAACAAATGGCAAAGGCTGGAGGCGATGCGAGCTCACTTTTGGAGTTTCCAGCATGGAGAGTGTGGACAGCAGCAGAATGCTGATTTAAGAGAATTTGCCAGGAGAAGAAATGCTAGATTTGCTGAAGGGTCTAGCAAATAGTCGGTTGAGGGGAATGATGAGCCCAATTTTTGGCACATCTAGATCATACTTTTACAAACATTTTTATGTTTTTTTATGCTAAAACAAACATTTGGTGTTGATTATGGGATAAAACTCTAACTTTTTATGCTTAATGTAATAAGTATATTACACTAAGTCTTCCATGGTTATTACTTTAAATGTTTTATTAGTTTGATGAATGCCTTAGTAAACCTTGTGTGATGACAAACCTCCTACAGCCTCTACTGTTGAACTTCCTGTAGCCACACATGGAATAATGTTTGTTTTAGATTAATGCTTAAATAGATGAATAAATAAAATGATGAATCGTCTTAAATGTTTAATGTGTTGAGCTAACTCTCTACCTTGGGAATAGCTGGCAGGATATTTTGCAGGTACCATAATTGGAGGAAGGAATTCAATTCCCACTCGCAGGTAAAAGACCAAATCAATGAAGATCGGTTCAGCTGCTGAAGAATAGGGAGTCGGTTTCAACTCATCCACCATACAAGAGGAGTGTTTCAGAAATCTAGCTCAGGCATCTTGATGGTGCATAAATCTAGGATGATGGCACTTTAAGATTGGTAAACTGATTTGACTTAGTTCTTTCATTTCTATCCACCGCTTTGCTAAGTTACTTGAATGTAATAAAAACCTCCCGATTTATAAGGGAAGGTTAGTTAGTAGTTATATTTAGTTTTCAATAAATAGTCCATTCTCCTTCAGAGAATGGGTTGGAAGATTACTATGTAAACACATTTTTAGTTCCAGAAATACAATCAAGAGAGATTGTGTGCTATGTATTGTTTTACCTTGAATCAATAAAGTTTATAAAGTTTTTCGCCTAATCTATTATCTACTTTTGGCATTACCTAAGGGGGCCCACTTAGGGAACTGCCTATACTTTCATTTTGCAAGTTAGGATAGCTTCATTTTCTTTCATAGAAGTTAATGTGTCTGTTCCTGCAGCTGGTAGAAACAAAGAGTTGTCAACTGTTCCTACAGCTAGCAGAAACACAGAGTTGTCAACTGTTCCTATAGCCACTAGATGTAGAGTAGTTTTATCTTTCAGTTTTCATTTCTAAAGAAAGTTATTCAATAAAGTAATTCCAGTAATTAGAATTCTAGTATAGAGCATCTTAGGAATCCATGCATGTCTGGAAAGGTGATTAGTGCATATATTGTGCTGACCCATTTCAAGTTCACATCCTCAGGTTGATAATTAAATGAGGTTCTTTAGCAGATTATTGTTGCTGGTTGTGATGTTCAATCCCTAAGTAGAGGAATTCATGTTCCTAGTTATTAAGCTGATTAAAGAACACTATAGCGGGCAACCGTGGATCTCAACCATCGACAATCCTATTCATTCAACACAGCCGCCAGCTCTGTCGTTAATCATCGAGCACCTTTCCTACCGATATTATAACATCTCTATTGATTTGAAGCACGTGCATCTCATAACTTCTTTTGTAACCTACTACATAATGTGTTAAATCTTGATAAATGTATTTAAGTATTTATATCATCCCTTGGGCTTCATCAGATGAGACACGTGGCGCTCACCTGTGATATCACAATCAGTCAAAATTGTGTGGTGGATTCATCAGGGGATAGCTTGGAAAAACTAAGATCAAATGGCGGTTGATCTATGGTCATGCAAATTTGTCCCTCTGTAAAATATAAAACACTTATTAAAAGCACGAGGGGACATCACTAGGCCAATGACAAACAATGACAAAATTTGTTTTTAAACGAAGGAGCACAGGGCCATCCTAGACTTAGGAAATAATAAAGTCTAGCAAAAGAAATAAAATGACGGATCAAAAGGGGGCCCAACCTAGACGAAATGATGGGGCTTAAGTTGTTTTAAAATCCTCCTCAAAAGGTAACGAAAAAATAGATCCCACCCAACGAAAAAGAAAAAACACTAGGGTTTTACATGAAAACAAAGGTAAAACCCCAACCTTATGCTTTTTCCAAACATTATGGATGACTAGAAACAAAGGCAAGATAAAATGGACCTTATAGAGCTGAAATTTAAAGTTCCATCAGTGGCTCCAGTTGGGGACATTCATTCCACTAGAATGAAGTGAGATTTGAAAATCTCAGGTTGAGCAGACCAATTGTAGAGATGACCAAAAGGAATTGTCTGGATCAAACAACCCACTAGGAAAGAAACCTACCACTAACATATATACAAACCTAAACTACTGGTCATGGAAAAATATACTTCAAATGAAGTATAACTTCAAGAACTGTCCATGAACTGGCAATTCAAGAATATCCCCTATCATATCTTGGAGGAAGTATGAATCTTCACCCCACTTACTGTTGCTCAGAAATGGACCCAACCAAATTGCATCAAATTTTCCATGTTTTCCTTTATCTTCTAATCTGGCATTCCACATTAGGACCAAATCTCCATCTTGGAAGCTCCTTGCAGTTTCCCTTTTGTCATACAAATTCTTTACTTGCAACTAGATTTTTGCAATTTTCAGTTTAGCTTCCCTCTTGGTTTCATCCAATTCTCTCAAAGCTTCCACTCTCAATTGCATTTCATCATCAATTTCATTGTCATACATCTGGAAAAACTTATACATTTCCATCAGATTATTCTGGGGAAACCTTACATTTATCCCATAGACTAATTTAAATGGGGCACAACCAATTACTTTCTTCACAGTTACCTTATCTACCCAAACTGCCAATCTCAACTTAGAATCCCATGCCTTCTTATTTTGATCCATGATTCGCTTAATGATTTTCATCAAGCTTTTATTGCTTGATTTTGCTTGTCCATTTCCCTATGGGTGATATGGTGATGAGTAAGAGATTTGGATCCCATGCTTCTCACAAAATTCTATGTATTCCTTAGATCTGAAACACATTGCATTATCCGACACAATCCTTTATGGACATCCAAATCTAGTCAAGATGTTGTTCATCAGGAAGTCAATTACCACTTTATGAGTTTCTCTCTTTGTTGGAATTGCTTCCACCCACTTGGTAAAATAATTAGTGGCCACCAATATCCATGAGTGGGCTCCACTAGATTTACATGCTATCTCTCGTACAAAATCAATACCCCATTGTTGAAATGGAGGTTGCACTGCAACTGGTTTTAGAGGAAAGTTACTAGAGAATTTTAACTTACTAGAGAAACGTTGACAAGCATCACATGTCTTTACTAATCGATGTGCATCTTTAAAAATAGTAGGCCACCAAAATCCAACCCTCATTACCTTATGTGCAGTTGTTTTTTCCATGTA
>CM021100.1:63110259-63231074 GCA_007115665.2 Sequoiadendron giganteum | reverse complement strand
AATGCTTCTTTGTTGGGTCCACAGAGCATTCTAATTCTTCCTCAATTGGTTCCAAAGTAGGGTTGAGGGAAGGAGTTTGATTGGGATACCCTGGTGTAGAAATAATGGGGAAAGCAGGAGGTAGTGAGCCTAATGTGGAAGGCAATGTTTTCATCCCTGGAGCACTTGATGTCTCCCCAATCTGCCTATATTTCAACATGTCCACCTCTGTCTACAGCTCAATATTCCTTTGTTGCACCTTATTGTATTCTCCAATTAGAAAATTATATTTTTTCATAAGGCTTGTTTTTTCAATCTCCTCTCTTTTTTCATTCTTTTGGGCCAATTTGGCCACATTTACAGTCAAATTAGTGGCCTCTTTGGTTGAGGTCCTTGAATCTCTCTTTATTATTAACCCCCCTCTCAAATTTGGGTTAATATCAGTAACATTGGGCTTTCTCCCTTGGGGGACCAAAGCCCAAATTGCCAAAGTCTCATACTCTTCACTAAAGGCAGAATCTTGTAATGCTACCTTGACCTCTTCTTCAGAATTTTGCAGGGGATGCTTGGACTTCAGAATACCATTGAAATCTACTGCATCGACAATGTCCCACTTAGGCAGAATCAAGACACCAACTTCCCTATATCATACATCCAACCATTTGAAAAAGGGTGGGGAAAATTCCTCTATCCAAAACATAATCTGAACATCTCCAAACCCGTAAGGGGAACCCTAGCATCGGCTATGTTGAAACAATTATAAACTAATTCCTCCCTAGGGTTTTTCCTTGCATCAAAAGTAACCCCCTCTTCCTATCATTCGTTGACAAGGGAAATTGATCTAGGAAATCATCATATAGGTTTCTATTTAGATAATCAATCTGGCCAAAATGATGTTTTGACGATGCCATCCTGAGTAAACTAGGGTTTCCTTGCTACTTCAAACCTCAAACAAACTAGGGCTAAATGGAATTACAAAATTATAGAAAAAAACCTTGCAATTTCCCACAATTCAGTTAACCTATAGTCCTAAAACAATTTTCAATAAGCCTTCCAATTATCTCATAGAAAATTTCCCCAAATTCAAATTACAAATTAACTGGGAAATACATAAATCAAATCATGGATTTGTGTTTGCAGAAACCCTAATCTTTGATGTAACAACTCGTAAATTCATCCTCAGCCTTGAGACTGCTTCGCGAAAATGTTTGAATGCTTTGTGATACAATAGAATAGGAAAATGGTCACTTTATCTTGATCAAATCATGCCAGTAAAGCTCACTCGCATGTTGTGCCAATGGCTCCAATCGTATTTGATGCAGATTCATATATTACCTGTCGATCCTTCACTTTGGTTGGATCATCCAATGACTTCCTTCAAAACAAACTGACACAAACTCCACTGTGGTGATAATGGCCCAACATATTATGTGTTTCCAAGGAAATCCATGTGGTACTCGCCCATGATATCATAATCAGTAAAGACCTTGCAACTCCCGATCATGCGATGGTGGGAAACCGTGGATCTCAACCATCAACAATCTTGTTCGTTCAACAGAGTCACCAACTCTGTCATTAATCATCGAGCACCTTTCCTACTGAGATTATAACATTTTCGTTGATTTGAAGCACATGCATCTCAGAACTTCTTTAGTAACCCACTACATGATGTATTAAATCCTCATAAATGTATTAAAGCATTTCTATCATCCCTTCGGCTTCACCAGATGAGACACGTGGCGCTTGCTCGTGATATCACAATCAGTCAAAATTGTGTGGTGGGGTCATCACGAGATAGTGGGGGATGACTGAAATCAAATGGTGGTTGATCTATGGTCATGCAAATTTTTCCCTCTGCAAAATATAAAACACTTATTAAAAGCACGAGGGGACATCACTAGGCCAACGACAAACAATGACATAAGTTGTTTTCAAACGAAGGAGCACAGGGCCACCTAGACTTAGGAAATAATAAAGTCTAGCGAAGGAAATAAAATGACGGATCAAAAGGGGGCCCAACCTAGATGAAATGATGGGGCTTAAGTTTTTTTAAAACCCTCCTCAAAAGGTAATGGCCAAATAGATCCCACCCAAGGCAAAAGACAAAACACTAGGGTTTTACATGAACACAAAGGTAAAACCCCAACCTTATGCTTTTTCCAAACATTATGGATGACCAGAAACAAAGGAAAGATAAAATGGAACTTATAGAGCAGAAATTTTAAGTTCCATGACATTCAAATTCCTACAGCTTGTCAACTGACATAAAATCACCTAAAGAATTATCTGGCAGTGACCCAACAAGTTTACAAGAGGAAATAGGAGTCTTAGATTTGACACCAGAGGACTGCAAAAACATAATAGGACACCCCTATAAGGAAAAAGTTTCCCTTGGGTGACTATGTCCTCCTATTTCAATTGATACAAAATTTATATGATAGTTACACAACACTCTACCCTTCTCATATTTTCCTAGGTAAATCCTTGTTACAATCTATCAATTCTTGAAAAATTGCATTTTTCATATTAGGGCATATAGTCTAATAAGGTTAATAAAGGAAAATCAATTCCAATATATTCTAGATATAGGTTTGGTTGTCTCACCTTCATGGTTTAAATTAAATCTAATCACCTTGTTGATCTCCATCTTAATGAAACCTTAGAAAAACACACAAATTTGAGTCCTAGGTTTTATACATTAAACCTAGGGTTTTCTTTTTCTTTGTCTCAGTACCTCATGAGTGTTGAGAGAGACATTTTTCTTAGATACAACATTAAATGGATGATGTTTAGTACTTGAGAAAAATTTAAGACTAAGGTCTATTTTCCTTACTAACTCGAATCCTTTTATTTTTAACCTTTATTTTTTTATTTTGTGACTAGTGTATGTTATATGTTTGCATTGTGTTTGCATCATGTTAACATCATGTTTATGTTTATGTTTATGTTTATTATATTATGTTATGTGTGTTCATTTTGTATGCTTCATGTTTTTCATGTTGCATTTCACTTCACATGTGTTTTCCTTTGTCCTCATGTTGGTATACCATTGGATATTGAATCCTAGGGGCTACCACATCCCCTAGATTTAGTAACATCCTATCTCTTCAATATTTAGAGAATTGAACCCCCCTCGACATATTTTTACTTTAGTTTGAAGTTGATAGTAATTTCATACTCTCACTAAAGTGGGAGCTAAATGTAGCATCATAAATTATTACTCTCAAATATTTCACACTATATTTTTCTCCCTCTTATGTTCAAGGACTTAATTGTGCTCCTAATTTCCTAAATTCAGCATTCCATAGCCCATTTTATCATTTATAAAAATAAAAAAAATTATACTACAAAATTAGGTGTTTAATACTTTCCATTGACACTTCAAATCCCAAAAAAGTGGGTTTGGAGAAGGGCACCCTTGGAACCCTTGTTCTCTTAATTTGGCCCCAAATTTAAATATGCCAAGGTTGGAAATTTATTATTTGAATTTCAAATCCTAAATGTTGGCTTTTAGGATTTAATTTGTGAGAAATTAGATTAATTGCATGTAAATACTTAGTCATTTTATCATTTAAAATCCAAGGAGAAATAAAGGAAATTATTTAGAAAATGAAGATCCTAAAATTAGTCAAGCATAGTCAAGAGTAAAATTATCAAGATTATTGTAACGCTTCATCATTCAAGCATCACATCATCTATTATGTGAGTTTATGTTCATGCTTACATGCATTTTTTTATGTGTACTAACACTTTTAGGTCATAAAATTAAATCAATCCTTGAAGGTGATGAGCATGACTTCAACCTAGATTCAACGAGATTATATATGAGTGGTGATTTGTAGCAAGTTTTTAATTCATCATTCACTTATCATTTAGCTTCTATCCCTCAAAAGTATAAGTTCTCTTTATCATCAATTTTTCCATTGTGGTGGTGGAAACACCAACATGGGGTTTGAGTGAGAAAAGACCCTATATGGTACAACCCTTCCTCTCTCTTAGATTGTGTAGATTATAGATCTAAAGAATATTGGAAGGAGATTGAAGAGAATTTTGTTCATTTATACATTCATGCCTTATAAATTGACAAGATACAAAAACTCAATTATCTTAGTAATAGATGAAGATCTAACAATAAGATCTAGAAGGAAGAAGCCACAGACTAAGGACTTGAGTACTATGAAATAAGATTTTTATTTCATATCTCCAGTCAAGGGAGACCTAGGTGCCCTTTTCCTACAAAAATATACCTCAAACTCACAGGTTAGGTACCTCTATGTCTACCTTATGCTTTTCTAGAGTTCAAATTTGTTTATGTGTTTTTAGTTTGTCTACATTCATGTCAAAACATTGCATTTCTATAGTTAACTAGCTGCATCATTGCATTTTGATAAAAAATCCATTTCAAACCACCCAAATAATTCAAATCTAGGGTTGATTGACTGACATTTTAGGTTGTAAGTCAATATCATACTCTTGGAAATCTCAATTCTAATGTTTTTTAAGTGAAAAGTAACTAATCCTATATAAACCCTAGGTTCACTTTTCCTAAATTACACCTCTTTCATCCACTATGTTCCAAATCTTTCAATATTTTAGAAAAAATAGAAAAATCAAAAGCAACAAAGAAATATGAAGGCCTAGAATCAATAGTGTAAACATTCAAAGAAACAAAAAATCACTACAACATTCAAAGAAATTTTCTCCTACAAAGCTAAGGTTTTTTTCTCAAGAATTACAATATCTAGTTCTAGGCTCATCCTCGATGAAGGATAAAGAAAATATGGAATAATATATCATTCCTCCATAACATTGTGTTTAATTTATTTCTAAAGAATTTATTCCAAGTGACTTTGAATTTATTTTTTTAATTTACTTTTTTAATTTATTTTTGAACTGTTAAGGTGACTTTATCATTTTATTTAATTATTGTTTTAAAGAATCAGTTACAACAAAGAAGCTATATGTGTGTGTATGTGTGTGTGTGTGTGTGTGTGTGTGTGTGTGTGTGTGTGTGTGTGTGTGTGTGTGAAACCGATTGAAACACTACAAAATATAGGAAGAGGATTTCTATCTTTGAAGAGATAGGACTCCTATTTCACTGTCTTGATTCACTCAAGGAAACTCTAAAGATCTCAATCCAAGGATGGAATGAAGGAAAGAGATCTACTAAAGGTTGTCCTAGTTACTTATTAATGACTAAAGAAGGGTTCAACACCAATATAGGGCTTGGAAAGACAAATGACATGCAAGATCTAATTATGAAAGTCAATGATATGCAAAACTTCACTAAATGACCTAGACATGTATGCAAAATAGAATAGAAAGCTGGAAAACTATAGAGGGGAACCTGGAAACCTGTAGTAGCTTGATTGAAGTTATGAAATGCTAAAAATTCTGAATTTAATGTATTTTGGGACTCATACACCAATATGGGTGATTTAGTCCCAGATTAGGGTTTCTGGGTAGGAACATAAATCTAGTAGAAATATGTTTGGAACTCCTCAAAACTGCAAATTTCACTATACTGGGACTCATATGCCAGAAGTGGTGTATCAATCCTACTTTCCTTTTCAAAGAATCAAGATCTAAATCTTCTCCTCAACCTCTAATCTATCTTCTTAACCCGGTTTCTGGATCTGAACTGTTGAATTTTGCTTTATAGGTGTCTAATGATCTTGTAAACAAGGTGATGACTTGAACAATTTGACACTTGACAAACTCTTTCCAACCTTTCTCCTTGGAGATTCTTCAACCTAGATTTGAAAATCACACACTAAAGAGGGAAAAATGTTGTTTTGTTAGTGGAAAGGGGTTTTCCTTGGTCAAATCCCATTTTGGTAATCAAACTTTGTAATGAAATAAAATGGAAAGGAGGAATGATGAATGAACAAAATGATATGTTGCAACTCACCAAACCCTAGAAATAAAGTGTTGCAAACATGCATCAGACAACTCCAATTGATATAGATCTTGACTCTTTCTTGAATGATAGGAATCTTGAATTGAAAGATTTCTTGAATCATGAAACCCTACATCACAATTGTTAGCTCAAAAATAAACATGATGCATGATGAATTTGACATGATGCTTGATAATTAGCTCTTGAAGACTATTGAATTCTCTTGTGATCTCCACTTTGCTAGAATGCATGAATACTTGAAATCTTAGGAGAAATAAGTGAAATAACCTTGTATTTATACTTTTTTATGCCAAATTTCTCGAAATTACAATACTACAAGCCAACATAAGATCTAAGAGGATAAAATCCCACCAATAGTTTGAATTTAATTTAATTTTATGTCACACAAGACTCATACGCTAGAAGTGGTGTATGAGTCCCATTAAGCTAGGTTATGGAACATATTTTTCCAGAAAAGCTTAGATTCATGTGAAATTAGGATCGGGGCCCCAAAAATTAGGTGGGACCCATATGCCCAAGGTGGCGTATGAGTCCCAAATCACTAATTTGGATCATACAATCCAAAAACACCCAAATTATGATTGGATGTTGGTTTATGTTAGGATTATCCTTAGAAAGATGCATTAATTAAGGCTTGTGGATGCAAAATAAGGCCAAATAAGGCATAAAGAAGCCCCATTAATAATGAAAACCCTATATTAGTGTGAAAGTTTCGTACAACACTTTACAACACCTTAAATAAGGCACAATTAAATCCATTTAGTTTACAAGGGCCCAATACCTAATGTGAATGTGTTAAACACATTACAACACTAAATCAAGGCAACATTAAGCTCAAACTAATAAGGAGGACCTAAAAAAGCACAAAAATGTAGATGGCTACATTTTTCATTGTCACATTTAGCCCCCACTTTAGTAAGAGGAGGAAATTTCTTCAAACTCACACTAAAGTAGACAAACTCGCATCAAGAGGAGTCCAAGTGTACCAATTCTGGTAAGATAGGATGGCAATGATCAAGAGGGATGATCAAGCCCTCAAGATCAAGATCCTATGAAAAACCAACATAAGCACAAAAGAACACACATGAAAATGATATAAGGAGAAACAACAAAGTACAAGCATACATTGCCAAAGACAGAGAGGGAAAAAAAAAGAAAAACAAAAAGGGGTCGATCAAGCTTCAACCATTTATCCTGCATGTTGTGGATAAGATCTAGGCTATTTGTCCAAAAATGCACACTCACTCTCAGGAAAAAAAACTCTAGGTTTTCCACTAGGTGAGTATCTGAAAAGGTGAGACGCATATGCACATGACTTGTATGCGTTCACACACACAAGGAAGTGGCTATGGGAAATTCATGCCCAAGTTTGGCTTCCGTTTCAACCAGACCAAAGCTATACCTCTTGATAACTTTGATAAGGCACTACACACTAATGAACTTCAAGCTTCATGAGGCAAGAAAATATTTGTATGCTTCAAACTCATGAAGAAACTAGATGACACCACAAGCAAGCAAAGTGTATTATGCAAGGTGGCCATATAACCAAAATTGTAAAGTAGTGTAAGGAACATTCAAAGGAGTCTTTCTTAGTTCATATAAATTATTTAACTTAGGGAACATCATGCCTAATGTATCCAAGAGAGGACCAATCAAATAATAGAATATTCACAACTTAGGGGATGGAGTGTGTCATATCAAGCCACTAAGAGAAATATAATATGCTAACAGAGATCACACTCTTGAGGTACATCACACCCAATGCCACCACAAAGTGAAAGAAGTATCACATGAAGTAAGAAGACTACACAATGAAACATGAAATTAAAAAGAATAATGCCAATGTATGCCCCCACTTTAAAGAAATTTCTAAACACCATGTTTTGAGAAATTACTTTAAAGTAGCAAATGATAAATTCTAACAATAAAGAAGACATGAGAGCTTATTCGAAAAGCCCTATGCCAAGTCATATGTTTCCAAATAGAGCTATGTCATGAAAAAAGGAAGAGAGGGTTGCCCCCAAAATGAAACTCCAAACACATGAGAGATCCATGGATTCGGGGTTAATATGTTCTTGCTACAATGTTTTTAGAGAGCTCGAAACCACCATCATTACCCAAATACTCATAGAACAAGAAGAATGATACGAAGAGAGTGAAAACAAAGAAAAACATTTCAGGTCAACATGGAAGAGACCTAAAGGTCCCAACACCTTGTGTCATCCCAAAAAGGAAAACACAAGACAAATGAAAAAGATAAATGAAAATATTTTGGGTCAACTTGGAAGAGACATGAATGTCTCAACGCCTTGGGTCATCACCAAAAGGAAAACACAAGAAAAATGAGAATATAAAGGAAAAGGTAAAATATTATAACATAGAAAATAATGTAGGTACAAATAGAGGAATGTCACAAAGAGAGAGATAGACATCAGATAGAATAGCACGGGGGGTCACATTATGCACATGCAATCACAAAAAAAACATGCAAAATAAAATAATGCAAAAGACTAGTAGGGCACATGCGAGTCAACCTATGATTAGGTCATCTACATCCCAATCATGTTCATTGTATATAAAAGGTGAACAACTAACCAAAGGGACAATAGAAAGTGCTGAAATAGGGTCATCTCCAAGTTCAACACTCTTCTTATGAGAATTATCGTTTAAGCTTGTGGAAGAGGAAAACAAAGTATTCAACCCATTATGCACCTCCTCGACGATTTTAGCAATCTCCTCATCATCATCTAATTTAATCACAATGGGAAGTTGAATGAAAAATTCCAAATAAGGTTTTAGCTCCTGTTGCAGTTGCGGTATAGGATCCTTTAGTTTTTGAAAAGGGGGAGACTCATCATGTATTACTTCGGTCAAGTTTGGATTTTTATTTTCTTTGTTTGTTTCTTCATCAATCTTTCAAGCAAGAGCATGATGCCTACACCTACACTCTTGAACATGTCTATTTATTTTAGTACAGTTATCAAGTTGTGTTTGTGTAGGAGTGGGTTTATCAACCATAGTTTTCTTTTCTTCCCTAAGGGGATGAATGAAAGGAACCATAAGGGGTTGTTCAACCAATTTCTCTTTAGCTTTGTAAATTTTCTTTATCTTAGGAGGCGTGATGGGATTTTTTTCATTATCTCTTGGCCTTTTCTAAGAGGTAGGAAAATTATCTATCATGGCTTGGTTTTGGTTGTTTAGAATGTCTTTAGGTTCAATCATGGTTTTATCAAGGATGGTAGGCTCGGTCATAGGTTGAGGCATGTTTGCAAGTGATAGTTTTGTTATGCATTTTTCCTTGAACTTTCGATAGGATTTGATAAATAATCCTTCTCGAGGTTTAATAGGTTCCATAGGCTCTATCCAAAATAAATATAATGAAAATTTTCCACAGGAAGACAAACGGTTGAAGCCACTATGATGCACAGTAAATATTTCATCAAAGGGAAACTTTAAAAATTTATGCATGACTATTGGGAAAACTTCCATGGAGTATAGCCATGGGTAACCAAGCTTCACACAGAATTGTTCCAACGTCGATATGATGAAGAATGAGACATCTAATTTTTTCGGTCCTATTTGTAAAGGAAGGGTGATCGATCCCATCGTAGGGAAAGAAAAACCATTATTCATCTTTATCCATGATTTTATTTTGTCACATATTTCTTGATAGATTTCATACACATGTAGGAATTCCTCGGTGATCAAATTTTCTCCACAAATGGGATCAATTAATATCCTGTTAGTGGGATTATCATTGATTCAGCCATCTATGTAAAGAGGACCATTAGGTCATTTCAAATAATATCCTTAGATGAGAAAGCAATGTCAAGAGGATTTTTATTTTGGCCCTTATGAGGTTGATTTAGGATGAATGTAATCAAACCTTTTTCAATAATATCCATAGGACCTTTTTTAGTGATACCCATAGGACTATGTTGAATTGTATCCATGTTCTCGTCATCCGTGTCAACATTCATCACATCATTCTTTCTAGTTTCACTAGCTTTAACAAATGAAATATTATGATTAGGCATAGGATTGGTAAATATTTAGAAGTTTTGGTTGTGAGGGTCAATGGACTTATTTCCTTGATCATTAACACCTCCAATTTGAAGTCGATCGGAATCAATGAGGAATAGCACAAGATGTCTAAGATGACTACAATGTTTTGTGTGATGTCTATTTCGTCAGTGATAATGGCAATAAGAATTTGATCTAAAGTTTGAAGATAAAGGATTATTAGGGTTGGGAGTCTTAATGAGGGGTAAAGTGATCATTTTTTGTTCTACAAGTTGTGACATTGTGCTACAGAGGATATCAGGTAAGGGAGTGAATTTCCTAGCCAGATCCCCAAATGCAAAAGGAGTTATCTTCCTTATAGCAGCCACTTGGGTATCAACATGTTGGGTTGATTTTTGAGGGAAATTTAGCTAAAGGAAGCCTTTATTCTTTTTTCTAAAAGGTTGATAATTGTTTTTGTTTGCAGATTCAGACTTCTCAGGATGGCTAGAGGTGGCTTTTGTTTCAAGACTTCTAATCGAGTTTTGATAATCACGATGGGTAGTACACAAGATCACAAAGGAGGGGAACTTCATCATGGTAATCTTATCTTGTATCAATGAAAATTTTTTGAAGGTGAGGATCAAGAATCTTTACGTCAATTTAAGAATAAATTGATTGGTAGCATGAAATAAATTTGGTAATCTTTTCATCATCTTTTTTCTTACATCTCATAAAATTGGATAAGGTCATCTTAGGAGTCATATGCACTTGGAAATTGTTTATAAATGCCTCAAAAAGTTCATTGAATGAATGAATTGAGTTATTTAATAATGAGGAAAACCATTCTAAGGCAATAGCCTTCAAGGATCTAGGGAAAAGTTGAGCTACGAGCTTGTCCTCAAGAATAAAGTCACTACATAAGGCATATAAGTGGAAACATGGTTAGAATGATCTCCTTTCCCCCCATATTTATTGAATCTAGGCACATATACCTTATGGAATAAGTTTTATCAATATCTCCAAGGATAAGGGGTTTATTTTGACATAATATGTAGGTTGGCCATTTTGATTTTGGTTTATGGTTGAAACTTGCTTTTGAAGGGATGAAACAGTTTGTAAGAGTTGATTTATGAGAGGATCATTGTTTACATTTTGAGATGGAGGTGAATAAGGTGGAGGTGTGTATGTGTTTGAGGTACAAGTGAATGGAATTCTTATAGGGGTAAAGTGGTAGGAGATGTGACGTGTGATGCCACAAAGGTACTAGGGATACTAGCCGAAATACCCAAGGAAGGAATCACATTACTAGTAGGTTGCATTGTTGTTTTAACTTGAGGGTTGGTATAGGTAGGAATAGATACAATAGTTGTGGGAGGAGGGATTTTAATTCATCGTTGGCTTTGAACATTTTTTAAAGGTAAAGCACAACTAGTGGTTGAGGTAAGATATTTTCCAAAAATCTGAACTATGTTATGCACAAGGTAAACTACGTCTTCACTTTCAAGCATGTGATGTTGTTATCTATGGTAGGGATAACCATGGTGGAAATTCTCTTGGTACTTATTTGATTTTTTAGGTTTCCTAAGTCTTCATGAATTTGTATTATGTTTTCTTGCATAATACTAGCAACCATTGTCTCAACATTTGTCACACTACTTGAAGGAAAATAGGTGTTAAGGGTATGGTCCATACCTAGTGAACTAGTGTCAACACTAGTAGTGAAAGATATAAATAACCAAATATCCACAATTATTGTGCTATCACGGGATGACAATAGTCTCGTACTATGTCTCACTATACTATTAGCAATATGACACCAAGTAGAAAAGCTCATATAAGGGACAATAAAGGAAATGCAAGATGCAATGAACACAAGATAAATGCTATGCTATAATTTTGATTCAAATTAAATTAATATATATGCATTGAAATGAAGAAAATAGAAACTCTGCAAGCTAAAATAGATAACTAATAGTAGCAAAACGAAACACAAAAATAGAGTTTTCAATGCTGGAAAATGCAGTCTAAAATCTGAAACAAGACTAAATCACCCAAAGGGGTGTATGAGTCTCAATAATGTTTTTTCTAAGGTTTAAATTCTAAATAATATTCACTAAGGAATACCCAAAAATCAAGAAAAACCACCTATACTGGGACTAAATTTCCCAAAGGGGCGTATGAGTCCCAGTTTAGGGTTTTTGCAAAGATTTTAGAAAATTCTGAGTGAAGGTTATTATTTTTGGTTTGTATGATGTCTAAACTAAGTGTAAATGCAGATTTTTCATTTGAAATTCAATGATGCAAGATGCAAAAATGCAACCTAGATGCACTTTCACTAATGCAATAATTAGAAACCCTAGATGGTAATTAACTAATGCAAAACCCTAATGCAAAGTTAATGCAAGCTAGATCTAGGATGATGATACACTCCAAATCACAATTAATATGTTCTAAATGTAGGTTCACCAAAATGAAACATCAAAAATATAGGAAGATGGTTTCTATCTTTGAAGAGATGGGGCTCCTCCTATTTCACTATCTTGTTTCACTCAAGGAAACCCTAGAGATCTCAATCCAAGGATGGAATGAAGGAAAGAGATCTGCTAAAGGTTGTTCTAGGGTTTGATTAATGACTAAAGAAGGGTTCACCACCAAGATAGGGCTTTGAAAGATAAATGACATGCAAGATCTAATTATGAAACTCAATCATATTCAAAACTTCACTAAATGACCTAGAAGTGTATGCAAAATATAATAGAAAGTTGGAAAAGTACAAAGAGGCACCTAGAAACTTGTAGTAGCTTGATTGAAGTTATGAAATGTTGAAAATATTGAATTTAATGTCTACTAGGATTCATACACCAGTCTGGGTGATTTAGTCCCATATTAGGGTTTCTAGGTAGGAACAAAAATCTAGTAGAGATATCTATGGAACTCTTGAAAATTGCAAATTTCACTATACTGGACTCATACGCCAGAAGTAGCGTATCAATTCTACTTGGCCCTTTCAGAGGATCAAGATCTGGATCTTATCTCCAACCTTTGCTTTATCTTCTTAACATAGTTTTTGGATTTGAAATGTTGAATTCTTCTCTGTAGGTGTTCTTCAATGATCTTGTAAACAAGACGATGACTTGAAAAATTTTACACACTTGACAACTTCTTTTCACCCTTGCTCCTTCGAGGGTCTTCCACCTAGATCTACAAATCAAACACTAAAGAGAGGGAAAAATGTTGATTTGTTAGTGGAAAGGGATTTTCCTTGTTCAAACCCCGTTTTGGTAATCAAATCTTGTAATGAAATAAAATGGAAAGGAGGAATGATGAATGAACAAAATGATATGTTGCAACTCACCAAACCCTAGAAATAAAGTGCTACAAACATGTATGAGACGAATCCAATGGATGTAGATTTTGACTCTTTCTTGACTGATAGGAATCTTGAATTGAAAGCTTGCTTGAATCATGAAACCCTACATCACAATTTTTAGCTAAAAAAAAAACATGATGCATGATGACTTTGACATGATGCTTGATACTTGAATAATACTCTAAAATTATTGATAATCAACTCTTGAAGACTCTTAAATTATCTAGTAAACTCTTGAATGCTCTTGTGATCTCCAATTTGCTAGGATGCATGAATACTTGAAAGCTTAGGATAAAATAAGTGAAATAACCTTGTATTTGTAATGTCATGAAATTGCACCCCTTACAGTTTCACATACATTATTGCATCTGCTTTAGTGCCCACTCCCCTACAATTTGTGTAGCTTCATTTTAGCCCCTACATCAACCTTTTTTCCCCTCTCAGGATGCTCAAAAACCTCTTTTCAGCAGCTACCTTTGTGTGTCAGCTTTGCGTGAAACCTTGTTCTTTTCCCATTCTCATCATTTTGTAGAGTGATGAGTCTAGACACTAACACATTGTGTGGAATTTTGTGCATCATGCTAGCATCTTGTGATGTTTCAATATTCAAATAGTCATTTATGAGCATGTTTTCTACTTGTCACCTCCTTTTTTTGGTGGTAACAACTTAGCACACCTTGTAACGGATCATGAAGCTTCTTTTCCCTCCTATCCTCTCTTTAAATGTTATATTTTCACTTTATTGGCTATCTCTAGACCTCTCTAGTTTTGGATCTAGCCTCTTCCTCTTCCCTTTGTCTTGATATATTTCTTGCACAACTCCATATAGCTTGCTATAGTAGAACTCTAAAGATATTATAGAACCCGTTGCAACTCCCTTGGCTCTTGCAGCTCTATCTCCCTTATCTTGTGCTTGCAAGAATCTTGGAATTTCTCACATCCCCTATCAATTACATCTCTATCTCATGATACATATTCTCCTCCTTGAGAAGGGATTGTGTTTATCACTTCATATTTTTTTACTTTGCTCCTCTCTCTATCTATCTAGTTTTTCATGGAGGTGGGAACACTAAAATGGGGGTTTGACTAAGGCAAACCCCTATACAACCCCAACATTTTCTCTCAATCTTACATATGCAGGTATTGAAGATATTCACTCTTTGGAGGCTTCATTACTTGGGTTGTTGTGAGAATTTTCTATCACTTATTCTCTCACTTTATCATTTAAATACTTCACTTTATTTCAATCCTGTTACATTTTGTTGTCTTCTCGCATTCTGGAAGTTCTTAACAATCTGATTGCTAGTAATCATTTAGTTATTTTTTGTGATATTCTCACTTTTTGGTCTATATGTGATTCCATCGCACCTATGAGACTTCAACATGCCACATTTTCATCCCTATTCTATTTTGTGTTCCTTTGACTAAGAATCCATAAGTTCATCAAGAAAACCTTCATGATCTACTCTTTCTAATTCTGAAACTCTTGCTCTATTCCTTGAGGTAGTTTAGGGAAGTTCACCCCTTGGGATTCTCTTGAGAATAGAGAGACTCATGAGTAGTGAATCCCCCTACTCTACATTTTGACAAACCTGACATGAAACATAGTATTTTTCAAAAAACTAGGAATTTATTTACCCCAACTTGGTGGGGTCATAACTTTTGACTCGATGCTCAAACTTCAGAACCGTTTACATAGTTAGAAAGGTCTTCAAGATGAATAATTTAATCCGAAAAATACCAAGCCTTTGGCAATTGAATTTAAGGGACTGATGTAAGTTTCAACCCCAAATTCTGCTTTGAAGACCTCTAAAAATGCAAATTACAAGAACCTAAAAAATACCAAAAAAATTGGAAAATCAGGATTTTCAGTTTTTCTCAGTTTTGTCATCCCTCGATTGTGCAATTATTTGTTGATCCCTCTCTTGAAATTCCTTCTAAGGATATTTTGGTGCAAGAGGATGAAATCATTGTTACTTTTCTTAACACTACTCTACCCTCTCTTCATTCCAATGCACTATCTTCTAGAGATGATGCATTTATGAATAATGAATCTACCCTTCATTCCATGCACTCTCTTCTAGAGATGATGCATTATTGAAGGGTTAATCTCTTCTTTTTCCTGATTCACTCTCTTCTAGATATGTTGTATTTGTGAATGATGAGCCCCATATTTTTTCCAACACACTCTCTTTTAGAGATGATGTAGTAGTAATTGATGAACCTCCACTCACATTGGATCCTCCAAGGATAGATGTTGAGCATGTTTCTTCAAATAATTATTCCACTAGTTGTGACGAATCTATAAATGTAATCTATGTCTCTACTACCCCTCAAAGGCCTAAGAGACCGGTCATTTATCTAACTCCAACTAGTCCTCTTAACAGGATTTGTTCTATTGACGATGTCCCATTTGATGGTGATTATCTTCATATTTCAATGGCTCTCTCTTATAGAGTGGTATTCCATACTTATAAGAATAAAATGAATTTTGATAAACCTACAACTAAAGAACCCAGTGATTACAATATTGTTGAGCAAATTTGAGTTACTCTAACTAAGATCTCATTATGGGACTTGCTTCAGTCTACTGTAGTTTACCAAATTATGCTTCAGGAAGTAGTACAAAAGATCCTCTTGCCTTCTTCTACTAGTTTGAAAGATGTTAATATGGTGATAGCTCATATTAATCTGGATTCATTGAATATTATGTTCTATTCATAGGAAATCCACCTCTAAAAGTGCAGAAGCAAGTGGATCCTTTGATGATTATAGTTAACATTAATAATATCGGCATGAGACATACTCTCATTGATGTCATTTCAACACTCAATGTATGTAGAATTGATCTATTGACTGAGATTAATATTGATTTATCTTCTCTTAATGCTTCTTTTGTTTTCATTTGTGGGTTTGATAATGTCGATTGACAAGCCCTAGGCACAATATTCTTGCCTTTGAGGTTGGGACCCGTTATCATACCCACCCTTGTATATGTTATATCATAAAATATACCATATAACCTTATTCTTGGCAGACTGTGGATTCATGCTATGGGTGTAGTCCCATCTACCTTGCATAAATTTATTAAGTTCATTTATAACAATCGAGTAGTCACAGTCAAGGTTGACCTTGAGGCTTTCCACTTATGTGAGATGGCAGTTGTCGGTCAGGCTTCAATTGTGCCTACTCTTATCCCTTCAATATTCTACAATGTGTTGACATCTACTCCATAAGTACCTATTACAAAGGATACTCTTGAGGCAGATATCCCAAAAGAAGATCCTTTTGAAGCAAGAAATATTAAGTTGGATCCTTCTACATCTTGTCAAAAGAATGCATGTGTTGGTGATGATTGGGGTTCTTTAGACTTCACAAAATCCTTCATTGGGGAATATAAAGTCAACTTGATCTACTTAAGCCTTCCAATAACATCATCCAAACCGACCATTAAAGATGCTTATTCTTCTGTATCACAAGATAATGTGAGCAACAATTGTAATGTTCTTAATGTTGATCCTCCTCCTTCTAAGGAAGATGATGACACTTTTGTTAAAGAGGCTAATGATGGTAGTTCTATCAAGAAGAATGATGGCGATCCCATAGAATAATGTGATCCCCATTGCTGGAACAATGCTCTCTATGAAGATCCTCCTCCTTCTCAATATTTTCAAGCATGTTATGGCCCTGACTTTAAGCTTGTCTTGAAATATGGCTATGGACGTAAAGGTTGTGGGTGTAATGAACAAGGTATTCAGGTCCCTATAGAATGTGCATCTCGCAAGCATAATTTGGGGCTTGGTTGCTTGAATTAACAATCTAAACACAAACCATAGTTAAATGTTGACATAATTTCTGATCAACCTCATTCTCTTGGGTTGCTTCATCCTCCATTGTCTTCTATCCTCATGTCTTCTTCTTGTGAGTAGTTGAGTATTTCTCCAGAAGAGAAAGGATTGCTTGTTTCTCCTCATTCTTTGTCTGAGCAAGAGTGTATATTGTTGATGCTTCTAAAAACTTGCTTGATTAATCTTCCTCCTCCTACATATAAGAAATTTAATAAACATGATAAACAAAAACATTCTTTCTGTGCATACCATTGAGTGCTTGGCCATTCCACTAGTGAATGTAAGGCCTTGAAGGATAAAATTCAACAAATTCATGATTCTAGTGCCATCACTCATTTATTTGATGATGCACCTACCTCTTCTTCAAATGATAAGTGATATCGAGGTCTACCTCTATCCTATATGTTCTAAGTATCTTGCATGGTTCTCCTCCCCTGTATGTTGGGGGTAGTGATAACTTATTTTGGAGATGTGTGCCCTTCTTAAGGACCCCCTCTCTTCTATGTGTCTTTCAAATGAAGCATCCCTTGAGTAGACCCCTTTTATTTTGAAGGGTTCTTGAGGGACCCCCTTTGAAATCTTTTCTCTCAGATGAATTCTTTGGCCTCTAGCTTGGGTGCAACCCAACTAGACCTATATTGTATGTGACTATAGTGTAATGCAGCTTTTAGTAGCCACAAGATTCTCTTATTAGTCTTGCTCTATAGGACTGAGAAACTGTAGAGATCCTTTGCATCAAGCTTGCCTAACATGTTTAGTCTATGGATTAACATGTTGCTTTGTAGGTGCACCTATGAAGCCACTTTTCAATCAACCTTGCAAGACTGAGCACCTGTAAGGACTGATCAAACTCTATACAGCCTCTCACATTGGGCTTCCATCAAGAGAGAGTACCTAGGATGCCCTCTTTGCAAGTCCAAGGACCTATAAAGAACTTGCATCGTATGGAATCTTTTTGATCAACTCTATAGGAGAGAGTACCTACAGATTTTGTTTTCACCTTTCTGTAGGTTTTACAACCCGCAGCCCATTTATTTTAACTCTCCTTAGGACTAGGTACCTATGGAGCCATCTCCCTTGGAATTTTTCATTCCTTTCTAGCTACTTATTTCTCTCTCTTGAACATTCTCTCTACTCTTCTCAATTATCTAAACTAGATCAAATATTTGCATCTTCTTCATCCTGAGTATATACCTCTTTCCCTCTTCAACATTGGTTGCTTCCATAACTTTTGGGTGCCTTATTTTATTGAAGCAATCGATCCTTACATTCTTCTCTCTGTTTAACAATTATTATATGTGTTATTTTTCAATTTGGGGATGATGCATAGTATTGAGACAACCTTTTGCATCGAGGTCTATTTCACTTTGCTAACTCAAATCCTTTAGTTTGTTGTGTTCTTATGTATATGTGTTTTAATATGTTCTAACCTTGTAGTGTAATGGCTTCTTATGTTCTAACATTGTTGTTTGGTGCAGGTTTTTCTTGTCTAATGTGTTTTGTAGGTCTTCAACCTCGGGTCATGCTTCCTTGGTTTGAAGGGTTATCTACTTCCTCTATAGTATCCTTTTGGCATCATGATGTTATTTATTTTTAGTATATTTCCTTTAGTGTTCATATTAGTGCAGATTCATATGCCCGCTAAAGTGGTGGAAAATATAATATTGTAAAATTGAACCCCTTACAATTTCAAATACATTCTTGCATCTTCTTTAGTTTCCACTCCCATATAATTTGTGTAGCCTCATTTTAGACCCTGTATCAGCCTTTTTTCCCTTCTTAGTATGCTTAAAAACCCCTTTTCAACAACTACCTTCGTACTTCAACTTTGTGTCAAACCTTGTGTTTTTCCCATTCTCATTGTTTTGTAGCATGATGAGTCTAGACACTAGCACGTTGCATGGATTTTCATGTGCCGTGCTAGCATCCCATGATATTTCAATGTTCAAACGACCATTTCTGAGCATTTTTTCCACTTGTCACCTCCTTTTTTCAGTGGTAATGGTCTGGGATGCCTTGTAACAAATTGAGAAGCTTCTTTTCCCTCCTATCCTCTCTTTAAATGTTATCTTTTCACTTTATTGGATCTCTCTAGAACTCTCCAGCTTTGGCTCTAGCCTCTTCTTCTTCCCTTTGTCTCAATATCTTTCTTGTTAGCTCCATACAACTTTCTACAACAACACTCTCAAGCTCTTATAGTGCTCTTTGCAACTCCCTTGGCTCTTGTAGCTCTATCTCCCTTATCTTTGCTTGTGAGTATCTTGGGATTTATCACATCCCTTGTCAATTGCATCTCTATCTCGTGATATGGGTTCTACTCCTTGAGTGGGGATTTCTCGTATCACTTCATATTTGCTTACTTTGCTCACTCTCTCTATCTATTTAGCTATCCGTGGAGGTGGGATCACCAAAATAGGGGTTTGACTAAGGCAAACCCCTATACAGCCCCAACATTTTCTCTGGATCTTACATATGCAGGTATTGAAGATATTCACTTGCTAGAGGCTTCATTATTTGGGTTGTTGTGAGAAGTTTTTGTATCTTATTCTTTCACTTTATCATTTAAATACTTCACTTTATTTTAGTTCTGTTACTTTCTGTTATCTTCCCGCATTCTAGAAGTTCTTAGTAATCTGATTTTTTGTAGTCATTGCTTTTTTCTGTGATATTCTCAATTTCTGGTATGTACGAGATACCAATTCACCTCTAGGACTCCAGCGCATTGCACTTTCATCCCTATTCCACATTGTTGTCCTTTAACTAAGAATCCATTAGTCCATCTAGAAAACCTTTGTGATCTACTCTTTCTGATTCTTAAACTCTTGCTCTATTCCTTGAGGTAGTTTAGGGTAGTTCACCCCTTGGGATTCTCTTGAGAATAAAGAGACTCATGAGTAGCGAATCCCCCTTCTCTACAGTATTTATACGTGTTTATGTAAAATCTCCTAAAATTAAAACACTACATGCCGAAATCAGATCTAGGAGGATAAAATCCTACCAAGAATTTGAATTTAATTTAATTTTAAGCCACACAAGACTCATACACCAAAAGTGGTGTATGAGTCCCATTAGGCTGGGCTGTGGGAAATATTTTTCAAGAAAAACTTATATTCATGTGAAATCAGGATCGGGGCCCCAAAACTTAGGTGGGACCCATATCCCCAAGGTGGTGTATGAGTCCCAAATCACTAAATTTGGGCCATACAATCCAAAAGCACCTAAGTTATGATTGGATGTTGGTTTATATCAGGATTATCCTTGAAAAGATGCATTAATTAAGGCTTGTGGATGCTAAATAAGGCCAAATAAGGCATAAAGAAGCCCCATTAATAATGAAAACCCTATATTAGTTTGAAAGTGTGGTACAACACTTTATAACACCTTAAATAAGGTAAAATTAAATCCATTTAGTTTACAAGGGCCCAAGACCTAATGTTAATGTGTTAAACACATCACAACACTAAATCAAGGCAACATTAAGCTCACATTAACAAGGACCTAAACAAGCACGAAAATGTAGAGGGATACATTTTAGAATTCGACCGCATAATTTTTCAAGTCAAACCCATTGACCCATGAGATTATATTATGATATTACTATCTAGATATGCCACCCTAAAAAAATTCATGAAACTAAACTTAAAACCATTCACAATATAATTAAACATTTTTAACATTTAAATCTAGATTGTTCAATAACATGGAATCAATCTTGAAACCATTTACATAATTATTATATATTTCTCTTTTTCAATTCATATATATATATAATATGACTGGATTATTTCCTTTTTTTTTTTGGGGGGGGGGGGAGAGGGGGGCTTGGATGTATCAAGAAGTGACTGAATCTATCTTCTTATTTCTGCTTGTCAAGGCCTTGTGTAATTTCCAAGCATTTTCTTTACTATTCTTTTCCTTGAGGAAGCAAGGAGGAAAGCACTGAAGCTTCCTATTTGTATCATCTATTTAATTCGTGCTACCCTTCCTCTCCCATAATTGCATGGTAGATATGTGCAGTCAATTTTACATGTTTACAAAATTTGATCATCATTACCACCCACATTCTTGTGATTGGACCCCTTCCTATCCTGCAAAAAATAATAACCATTGAAAGAAACGAGAGAAACGAAGATCTTTTGGTCTTGCAAGTTGTATAAGTGAGAAGAATTATTTTCATATGATTAATAATACAAATAAAATGATGATTTATTCATTCCTTCTTGTTTTATTCTTCTTTTATCACATGGGTAACCCTATCATTTTGTAGTCATTTTTATGCTTGTTTGAGCTTTACAACTATTCTCTTGCTTATGTAGTGATAAATATTTTCATCTATTTGATACCTTTAGTCAGAAAAAAATTATTATAGTGGGTTTGTGTGATATGAATTCTATTTAACCACATCTTAGATAGTCGATCAAATGATAGTAAAATTATGATCAAATAAATTTTCATTAATTTTATTCTATTTGATGTAAATTGGTTTTTGACAATTTTGTATCTTAGAAAATTACATAAAATTTAATATAATAATTTAAACTATTTTTTTAATATTTTCACGTACAAATTTCATTTGTATTGAACTAGATTATTTTTTGTTTCATATAAAAATATAATGGATCACTAATGTTTGTTAATTTTTTTGGATATGACAACAATAAATTAGAAAGAAAGAAAAATCATATCTTTGGAATTCTTTGGAAAAGATAAATATTTAAAACAAAAGTTAAAACAACAAAAGAAAAGCAATAAAAACAGAGCTATTTTTTCTAATTTGACACAGGTTGAGGATATTATATATCTTATTGCCCTGAAGACAAAATCAATGTAATGAATTTTAATTGAAGAGCAACAATTGTGTGAAGGTTTTAATTAGTTTCTCTGAACAATAAGAATACTAATACTTTTCCCCATGGATGTTTCCTTGACATATTGTCAAGGTTTTACCATGTAAATATGTGTCTTGTCTACTATTCTATTACTCCATTTTATTATCTTATATATTTATTTGCAACTGATTTATGCTGCAATATTTTAAGTTTGTGGGTTTTACACTTTCGTTTCCACAACAAGTGGTATCAGTGTAGTTATTTTGTAACATCAAATGGAAAAGGTTTCGAGTGCAAGGTTTGAGGTGGATAAATTCAATGGGAAAAATAATCTTGAGCTATGGAAGCTCAAGATGTGTGATTTGTTAGTGCAACAAGGATTAAACAAAGTGTTGGTAGGAAAGTCAAAGAAAACTATGAATATGATTGATGAAGACTAGGAGGATCTTGATACAAGAGCTTTTAGCATAATTCAGTTGTGTTTAGTAGATGATTTTATTTTAAATATTATTGAAGAGGAAACAATAGCAATCTTATGGAGTAAAATGCAGTCTTTATACAATAAATCCCTTGACTGTCAAATCAGATCTACTTCAAGAGGTAACTATATAGCTTGTGAATGAAAGAAGGTATTAAAATTGTTGATCATTTAAATATTTTCAATACTCTTATATGTCAATTAGCTAGTATAGACTTGTAAAATTTGAATATGAAGAAAAGGAAGTTATGTTATTGTGTTCATTGCCTAAATCTTGGAATCACTTAGTCATTTCTATTAGCTTTAGCACAACCGAAACCCTTGAGTTCAATTTTGTTGTGGGAGCTTTATTGTCTGAAGAGGTGGGGAATAAATCTAACACATAAATTTCCACATCAAAATTAATGGTGGTTAGGGATCGATCCATAGAAAAAGGGGAAGATTCAAGAGGTACATCTAGATCTAAGTCAAAAGGAAAAATGGGTAAGGGAAAATTTTGGTATTGCAATAAATTAGGGCATTTCAAGAAAGATTTTTTGATGTTGAAAGAAGGCAATGATGAGTCCAAAAAGGAAGAAAATTTGGTTGATACAAGTTCAGGTACGGTTGATGAAGTTTTATCTGTTTGTAATTCCTTATAGTATCATGAGGAATGGTTATTAGATTCTAGTACTTCTAATCACATGTCCACATTATTTTAATTGGTTTTCTTCTTACCAAGCTATTAATGGTGGTGTTTTTCTTATGAGAAATAATGTTTCTTGTGAGACTATTGGTATTTTGAGCATTAAGATTAAAATGTTTGATGGTATTGTGAGGACAATAACATAGGTAAGACATGTATCAGAACTCAAAAATAATTTAATTTCCTTGGGAGTTTTGGATTACACAAGTTATAAATTTACAAGTCAAGGTGGATCAATGGAAGTGTCCAAGGGCATTTTGGTTGTCATGAAGGCTATAAATATTAGAAACATTTACAAGCTAGAAGGGACTACTATAATAAATTAAGTGATAGTGGTGTCTAAGGAAGAAAATGAATCTACTCATTTATGGCATCAACAACTAGATCATATGAGAGAGAAAGGATTGAACGTACTATTGAACTGTAAGTTACTTCCAAAACTAAAATCTTTGAATTTTAATTTTCTGCAAGCACTGTGTTTATGGGAAGCAATCTAGATATAATTTTAAAGCGGGTAGTTATACAAGTGTATTCTAGACTATATTCATTTAAATTTTTGGGGACCATCCCCTAGAGTTTATTTTGGAGGATCATCATGTATTTTGTAACATTTATAGTGTTGCAAGTATGTTCAGTTGGTGGTGTCATTGATTTCAGCATGCTTTAGTGTTGTCATTAGTGTATGATTAGGAGATTGTTGCAAGAGTGTGAGTTGTTGCAAATGGGGTGAGTAGGTGGTGTTGAGTTGATCTTTCCTTGATTAGTTGCATTATGTTGTCATTAGTTAACTACTAGTGTCAACATCTAGTGTTGCTTTCATTATATTGTATCTATGGATGTATGGATGAGTTGCTATGGTGCATTTAGCTTGGTAGTGATGAGGAAACTCTGAATATGTTGAGGATGTGTCTCTAGTGCTTGGTTTCCAAGTGCTTTTGAGAAAATTTGAATAAAGAGATAAATTAGTGTATTGTAGTGTGTTATGAGTTGAAAAATAGTGTTTTGGTTTTTCTCCGCATTTCTTCTGGGTTGAAGATCTATGTGTTTGGTTTGTATATGTTTATTAGAGTTGTTTAGAGGTTTCATATCCATAATTTTGTGTGCTGGATCATTTTGCAAAGAAATATGTGTGAACTAGTAAAGCAATGTTGTCTAGGAGAAATGTCATTGCTTTGCATTTCTCTGCATTTATGTTTTAGGCCTTGTAGATTTGAAGGTGTTCTGATAGTGTTGGTATCTATCTTCAGAGATTTTTTTTTGTGTTTTAGAGCTAAAAAAGTATATTTCTTAAGCTACAATATATGGCAGAGTTGTCTGAGTGTACTGGGTGTGTGTGTTCTTCAAGTGAAAGTTTTTGTGAAGGAGTTAGATGAATTTCAAGGTGTTCATGGGGTATTCTAGATCATGTTCAAGTGTGGTATGTGTTTCACATGTTTTCATAAAGAAAAATGAAGTGTGTTCTTAATTATCTAATGGTTTTTATAGAGGTATCGATTGAGCTTGTGTTTACACCACTTGCAGTTGATGTGTATTGTTTGTAGAAGTGGTTTGTAGTGTGGTTTTATGGATTTGGGTCCTAGATAAGGTGTGGTGTGGTCCACTTTCATTCCTTTCTACTATAGGAATGCTTAGTTCTGACATAATTTGGATTTTCACACTTGAGGTGCATATGTTTGGGTATAGCCGACATGAAGATGCTTTTCAAGTTGCAAAGGGTATAAATGCAAGGTAGTTTGTTGGGAGATGTATGTTATTTGTTGAGATCCAAAAGTATGTGATGTAAAGTGGAGAAGCATGAAATATGGTGTGAGCTTTAATGCTAAGTTACTAGAAGAATGAGAAGAAGGTGTCTTGATCATTCAAAATGTTACATATGATGTATGAGTGTTGTGGCGGATTCTCTTGTTTCTATGAGATACTCTTCTCATTGTAAAATTATTTCTTCTTTCTTCTTCTTGGTCTCATAGTGAGACTTTGGTAGTGAGCCCTTCTTATTTTGGAAAGTGTACTAAAATTGAGCCCTATTATATTTGTTTTTGATATTACTTTATATTGTGAATTAATCATCACCAAGGTTTTTCCCTTCTTGAGTTTTCAACATAAATCTGGTGTTCCTTTGTGCATGGTGTTGATGTGTTTTAGTTTCTATTATTTTATTTCATGCTAAACCATTATAAAATATTTTAAGGTTTAATTGAATGGATGTGGATCTGAATGTTTATGAGGATTTCAAAGTTTTAAGGTACAACTAATTCACATCCCCCCTCTCAGTTTTCTTTTGCATTCAAAAATTGGTATCAGATCAAGGTTCCTTAGAAGAAAGCTTAACTGCTTGGGGTAGATCTAGGATGGGACACATGAAAGATTCTCTTATATTTGATGGATCAAATTATTCATTTTGGAAGACAAGGATGGAAGGGTTTCTGATATCCCTTGGGTATAGATTTTGGAAGTATGTTGAGACCGGATACACTATACCTACAAACGGTCTGAGTACTAGTGATGAAATCAAGGCCCATGAAAATAATGGTAAAAAAATCTATGCTCTTTTATGTGGTTTTGCTAATTTTGAATTGGTGAAAGTTATGAATTTGAAAACTCCTAAAGAAATTTGGGTAAAGTTAAAAAGCATTTATGAAGGATATGACAAGATCAAGCAAGCTAAGATGTAGAATTTGAAGATCATGTTTGAGACTTTGCAAATGTATGAAGATGAAAAAATCACAAGCTACTTGAAGAAGGTGGATGAATTTGTTAACAACATCCAAGGTCTTGGTGGAGAATTGAAAGAAGAAGAAGTGGTAAAGAAGGTACTTATAACTCTTCCTAAATCTTATAGTCATAAATTTTATGCTATTGAAGAATTACAAAATTTGAATCAATATACTAAAGATCAGTTGTATGGTTCTTTAATTTCTTTTGAGATGAGAAAATTTGGAACTAGTAGTGAAAAAGTTTAGACTTATTTTAAGACTAGAAAATCAAGAAAGAATATGGAATTAGATTAGGAGGATCTTAATGATGCAAAACCTAACTTTCTGAGAATAATGAAAAATGGTACTAGAAAGTACACTCATAATTTTCCTTTCAATTTTTTTAGTTGTGGAAAGATAGGTCACTATGCTACTAGAGGTCCAAACAAAGCTTTGAACTCTAAAAATAAGGATAAGAAAGGTAAGATGATTAAGAAAATTTATTATGTTAAAGAAGATGCAAGTATATTTGATGATAAATCTGATTATGGAGATTATGATGATGGTGAATGTATGTTTATGGCTCGAAAAGAGGAATCTATTTCTACTAACTCTAAAAGATGTGTGAAGGAAAAGGCTCCAAAAGAAAGTGCTAAAACTAAAGGCACTTTGGTGTCTACTTTTCATGCTAAAAAGGAGAAGAACTACTGAGTCATTGATAGTGGATGCTCTAATCATATGACTAGTGACAAGAGTAAGTTTGTTAAAATTGAAAAATATGATGGAGGATGTGTTAGATTTGGTGATGATACATCTGCTAAGATATGTGGAAAAGGTTCAATCAATTTTGATGGTAAGCATAAAATTGATGATGTTTACTATGTTAAAGGTTTAACACATAACCTCTTGAGTTTTGGATAAATGTGTAGCGAAGGATACAATCTTATGTTACAAAATGATGGTTGTGAGATCATAAAAGGGTATAAAATTGTGGTTGCTACTATAAAGAAGATAGATGGAAATATTTATTAGCTTAAGGGTGCTGATGGTCATTGCTTTATGACCTCAGATTAATTAGATCTAGCTATGGCATGGAAGAATGTATCACATCAAGTTTGATAGCCTAGTGAGGATAAGTTTAGTTTAAGTTGTGAAAGATCTACCAAATATTACAAAGCCTACCAATGTTGTTTGTAAAGAATGTCAAATTTGAAAGCAAGCAAGAAGAAGTTTCAAGATCAAAGAATAATCTTCTACTAGATTATTGGAATTAGTGCATACAGATCTTTGTGGTCCTAAAATAACAAGAAGTCTTCAAGGTAATAGGTATTTCATGTTATTTATTGATCATTACTCTAGAATGACATGGGTTACCTTTCTCAAAGAAAAATATAAATCCATAAATAGGTTTAAAGCATTCAAAGTTATGGTTGAGAATGAAATGGATATGAAAATAAAATGCATGAGATGTGACAGAGGTGGATAGTTCACCTCCAATTATTTCAATATATTTTGTGAGAATAATAGAAAAAAGAGGCACTTGTCTACTCTGAGGAATCCTTAACAAAATAAAGTAGTTGAAAGAATGAATATGACTATTCAAGAAGCTGCAAGGACAATGATGGAAGTGTAGTGTCAAAAAATGTACTCCTTTATATTTTTACACTTTGTTTGGGTCCTAATTATATTAGACTTAATTATTCCTTAATAAGCCCTACTTTTCATCTCCAAGCCTAATAAATTATATTTTCCAAAGGGGAAATACAACAATAATCAATGCCTAAACATAACACTTTACCTTGAGTAATGTGTGTTCTAGGAATAGGGACCTAGGACCCATTTTCCCATGGGCTAATAGGTCCTCCCTAGGCCTTTGAACTTAAATTTAAAATATGGTTTTGGTAGTATTTTAATGTCCCCAAATTTAACTTTCAATTTCAGCTTGTAATGTTTAATTTTTGGGAAATAAAGGATAGATACCTATAAATACAAGGTCTTTTTATCAAATCAATCCTAGAAGTTCAAGTTAAGTTTTCAAGAGATTCACAAGAGAAAATATTATGTTCAAGAGCATTCAAGGGTAGATTTATCAGTGATTTTTTGTAGCAATTAAGATCCTAGGCATCATGTCAAAGTCTTTTGCAATCATGCATGTTTTTGGAGCTAACATTGTGATGTAGGTTTCAAAAATTCTGTTGATGTGATTTTTATGCACTTCTCAACACAAGTAATGCATAGGTGCATCACCTCTCTTGAAAGACAATCTTCCACAATCAAATTGTAGAACACTATCCCAAGGTCTCTAATGTCAGGTCTTGATAGTGCTTGGAATATCCCAATTGTTTCATGTGATTTTCTAGAATCACAAGGCAGACGTACAGATGAGTCGTAAAGTGGGGAAGTTGGATATGAAAATGGAGTTCTTAAGATCGGAGACTTGTGGTGCATTTGCTACAGGTTCAAACTACAGTCTTGAACTCCATTTTATCGTTGGATTTAGCTTTATAATGTGCAATGAACCTTGCCTAAGGTTACCTATTAAAAAAAAAGGAAAAAGAGCAGGGAAGACAGTAAGTTCTTGGACCTAAAACTATGAATGAACAGTGATCATGGAGGCTGCTATAGTAGAAAAACTCCCTAAACTGGGTTTTGCTTGGCCAAGAGGATCCTACAGTTACACAAAACCAATGCAATCTTCTAAGGACTGCTGATTTTTAGATTGCATACACACATCATGAACATGCAATTGAACCAGGTTGCAACAATGAAGTAAGGAAGCCCAAGATAACTTTACACAACAGCTTATCATCAACAAGTTCCAAAAGTATGGGCTAGAAATTCATAAAATACAGTAACAGAAAACACCATCATCACTTCCATTCAAGAAACTAACTACTAAACTAATAAGGGAAGTAGAACCATGCACACATAATGAGAAAGCTCAAAAGGAAACACCCATAAATCATGCAATGTTTCTTTCTATTGCTGCATAATGCTTTTACACTAGCTCTCCAACCATTTACAAATGAGGGAAGACCCCTATTTATAGTTTTCCAAAGCCCGAATGAATGGATAGGATTAAATTACATTGTGTGTCCCATATTTTATTACACTAGGGCTTCACCTACCCCACAATATTCAACAATTTAAAATACATCTTTTGTGTTTTCCCTATTTTGTCTTTTAGTGCCCAGGTGTTGTAGCAGTTTTATCCTCTTGCAGATTTCCCTTTTACTGTAGTTGGAACTGCTTGAAAGCTACCTTTTTCTTGATGGACTTGCAACATTCTTCATTGGATAAAATGGGTCTATCGACAACTAGGATCAATGGATTGGTTGCCCCCGATTTGGGCGGACAAGCACTTAAATATCATCATCATCTACTGAAAAGTAGGACAGCTCCCCTTATGCTTTCTTTAAGGCCACCCCATTGCATTTTTTCATTGACTTCCTTGGCACAAGCCCTCTTCTAATGTGAGCTCTATTGATGGGCACCATGAGGAGAGGTGGGCATAAAATGAATGGTGATAGGAGGTATTTGCTTTTCTTGTTCATATTTCTCAATGGGTCTCCCCGACGAACTCACGGTAGGCTTCTTGAGTCTTTCATACATGAAGTGGCGTAAGTGATTTCATATGTAAATCAAGGAAAATGTTAGACAAATCTTGCAAACCCCTTATTATATTCACACATGCATCATCAAAAGATCATAATATTTAGTGTAAATTTCCATTAGCAGTTTACTGGAGGGAGTTTGGACTGTCTGAGCCCCAGAGGCTAGACTTCCCTAGTCAGAATGTTGTTTTGAAAGGGCGAATAGAGTAGGGCGACCTGGATGGTTTCTCCCAGCTTCAAATTTGGAATTTGAAAAGTTCATGCAGGAGGAGGTCCAATTTGAGCATGCGGGTCAAGATTTGTTTCCAAATTGGGACGTGTTTGGATCATCATTGGAGCACCCAGAGCCATGAAGAGGGAAAGTTGTCCAGAGTTTGGTGTTTGGAACAACCAAGGTGAAATGAAAATTTGGGGGCAGAGTTCCGAGGTTCAAGACCCAAAAGGCAAAAGGCCATGAGGTAAATCCTTGCAACACTTTAGTAATTCAAGTGTTCAGACCATAGAGGCTAGGATGCTATTGCATGATAGCCGTGTAAAATGATGAAGCAGGGATGGAAGTCTAGAAGCAGCGACCCGACGGACCAGACCCGAGGAGAAGTTTTTCCTTATATTTGTTTGTTTAAAACTCGGAGGAGATCAAAGTGCCAGGGCTCAAAGGCCGGAAGGGTCACTTGGGTTCATTGTTTGGGATGGCCGAAACAAGATGAAAACCCGACGACGGAAGTCCGGTAGGCAGGGTCCAACGAAGGCAAGCATCTAGAGACTTACGTTAACTTGGTTTCAAACTCAAACGATGGGGAGACACTTGGGGCCCAGTAGCTGGAAGGTAGTCAATTGACGGCCATTTAAAATGGAGAAACAATGATGGCGACCCACAAACAGAAGTTTGAAGGCCGAGATCCAAGGGTCGACAGGAACTTAGAGATTTTCTTGATTTTCCTCAAGTGGAATTCATGAATTCGGGGTCTGGGTGCCGGAAGGCAGTCCCACAATAGCCGTTGAAAATGGTGTACTGGAAGCAATGGTCTGGGGAAGGAATTTAGTGGACCGGGACCCGACGGGTGCTAGGAGGTATCATTTTATCACAAGTATTGCATTAATTGGGGTTCGAGGTTCGAAGAGATGCAGGGGAAATGTCGTTTGAAATCACCGAAAAGGAGTAGCCATCCGGAAGCAGAGTTCCAGAGTCCAGAACCCACGAGGAGCCTTGCCGTCGAGGTAAGTTCATCAAGTTTTCATGTTAAAAGGTTATGGTAGTGGGAAGTCCCAGGCCCGAGGGCACTGTCACCTACCCCGAAGAACACCGATGGGACATCAAGGTTTCAAATTCGATTTTTTAAGTTTCTAAGGGATGTTTTGGAAAATTCAGCACATGGGTTTTGTGGGATGGTGTCCCCTCTATTAGATTCATACTAAAGTATCCCCTATTGTCCATTACTCAAGCATGAAATCATGAAAAGATGGAGTAGGTTTTCAGACGAAAAGCATACCTCGAAGACCCGATGAAGACGGGTGCCAAATTCATAAAGCATGATGAAGTGGAGGCTCGGGCGCGAGGGCCACAAAGGCTAAGGATGCACTCCACTTTTCCATTATTCCTGACATGTGAAAATGACATGTAGAACCCAATATTTATACCCCTAATCACAATTAATGTCCCTAATAAATGCAGGTATGGTGACTAGTGAGGTTGGTGGATTCAAATTAAGGACAGCGGCGAGAAGACCGGAGCCCGAGGTTTGGAATGACGTTGGGTCACGACCGTCCAAAAGCTTTCCAAGTGAGAATTCGATGGTGAAGCAGGTGTCATGATATGAGGACTAGAAGGACGTTGGGTGACGACCATTTGGAATGGTGAAAATATGACAGAAACCCAGGCAGGGAAACCTGAAGAGTGAAGCTTGAAGGGCGTGACAGAAGGCTAGATTTTGCTGAAGTTACTAGATGGAAAACAAGAAGATGGGTCCCATGTGTCAGAAGGATGCATGCCAAAGGTCATCAGAAAGAGAAAAACAAACAAGGAAACCTGAGAGGGGAAACCCAAGGGGCTGGGCCTGGAAGGTTCCACGGACACCAACAAAAGGTGAAATGCTAAGGAAGCTTCAAGACTCAGCAAATTTTGAGGGCCAATACATGGTTGACCTAAGATGAGACTTGAGAGGTACATTGACCATCTAGGACACTAAAAATGGGGGCACACAAAATGAGGCAGCAACAAAATGACCTGACAGGGCGAAAGAAAGAGGGTCCCCGTTTCGAATGGAGCGTGTGTGCTATAGGCACAACATATTCAAGTCAAATTTCAAGAATCAAGATCCACATCCATTGAATCCATTTCATGCAAGATCAACATCAATATTTCATATTTCCAATGGTTCATTCAAGGGTTTGGTGAGTTGCAAGATAACATTGTTCATCCATCATTCCTTTTGTGTTTAATTATATCATTTCAAGGTTTAGTTACCAAAATGGGGTTTGACCAAGGGAAACCCCCATTCACCAAAAAAAACAATTTTTCCTTATTATGTTTGTGTTGGAGATATTAGGTTGAAGAAGGATTGGATATCTCTTGAAGAGAAATATTGGAAAAATTTTCAAAGTTGCAAAAGTTGTCATCTCACGGAATCTCACCTATAGATATGATTTTTGACATTTTGACACTGAAACCTAGATCAAACAGAAGCTACAGACTGACACCAGAGGCTCATAAAATTTGTTTAAAATCCTCGAGCAAAGACCCATTCACCCATGGTTGAATGAGTCCTCGATAGCCTTCAGAAACTTCCTTTTGGTGACTAGTACATAGTATCTAACCCTTCTCACTTCTGCAGAAAATTTGTTGTTTCTCTATATATTGAGCTTTAAAATTTTGTTTCAAGTTTGAATGCACATAATTGAGTATATTTTCTATTTTTAGTATTTCTCCCAAAAGTGTTGTTTAGGTTGATATCCCTGTCCTCAAGCATAAGGAAATCAATAGATTCCCTCATTGAGTTGACTCACCTAAGGGTTGTAAGTCAATTCTTCATGTGGATCTAATTTCATAAATTATTTGGGAAGAATGGGTTCATCAAATCCCCCATTCATCATTCCAAATTAAGTGACACCTATTTTTCTCCTAATCAGAAAGAAGAAAACCTGCTGGAAGTCTATTGGAGAGAAAAAAATCATACTGCTATTTGCATACTTAACTAGGTGCAAGCAAGAGAAAATAGTGCAAAGACTCCCTATGATCTATGGTATGGAAGGATTCCTACTAGCAAGTACTTTAGAGTGTTTGGAAGAAAGTGTTATATTAGAAGAGATGACTCTAACTTAGGAAATTTTGATGCTAGTTTTGATAAAGGTATCTTCATTGGATATTCTACTAAAAGAAAAGATTATCGATGCTATAACAAGAGATTGAGAAATATTGTTGAGATTTGAAGTGTCAAATTTGATCAAGACCTATATAATAATTTAGTGGAAATAAATGGATATGAATCAAATGAATCTACTTGCAGAGAAGAAAAAGAAAATGAAGTGCATATTGAAGAGGAAGAAGCTCCAAAAAAGATTCCTAAAACCCCTAAGTATGTGCAAAAGAATCATTCTAAGGATCAAATAATTGGAGATAAGAGAAAGGTGCATTGAAAAGAAGTAGAGTTGTTGAAGAAAAATTAAATCTATGTTTAATCTCTAAAGTCAAACCTAAAATAGTGGTTGAGGCATGCAAAGATGAACATTGGATCAAGGCTATGGAAGATAAGCTAATTTACATATTAAGAAGAATCAAACCTAGGAAATTTTCCCTAGATCTACAAACAAGAATGTAATTGGAACTAAGTGGGTATTCAAAAACATACTGAATGAGAATGGAGAAGTGGTAAGAAACAAGGCAAGACTTGTATGTAAAGGTTACTCACAAGTTGAAGGAATATATTTTGAGGAGACATTCGCTCTGGTGGCAAGAATGGAAGCTATTAGAATGTTTTTTAGCATTTACAACACATAAATATTTCAAGGTTTATTAGATGGATGTGAATTCTACTTTCTTGAATGGAGAATTGGAAGAAGAATTATACATAGAACAACCCAAAGGATTTTAGTTACTAAACAAACCGAATATGGTCTACAAATTGAAGAAGGCATTATATGGACTGAAGCAAGCTCCCAAAGCTTGGTATGAAAGGTTGGATAGGTATTTGATACATCAAGGATTCAATAAAGGTACCACAGATAGCAATATTTACCTCAAAGTTGAAAATGATCAAATCTTGATTATAGTTGTATATGTTGATGACATAATTTTTAGAGGAAATGAAGTCATGTGTAAAATTTTTGTGGAGGATATGTAAAAATATTTTGAAATGTCTATGTTTGGGGAAATGAATTTCTTCCTTGGATTACAAATAAATCAGACACATAAAGGAATTTTCATTTCATAATCAAATTATGTCGATAAAGTGATGAATAAGTTTAGAATGGAAGATTATAAACTGGTATGTACTCCTATGGTTACTAGTTGCAAGTTGATTAAGAGTGATGAACCTCCTAAGGATGATCAAATCAAGTATAGATCAATGATTGGAGGACTACTACACCTGACTACTACTAGACCTGATAACTTTCATGTGGTCTATCTTGTGGCTAGATTTCAAGAAGATCCTAGAGAGTCACATGTTACAACAATGAAGAGGATATTTAGATACTTAAAAGGCACTCTAGATCATGGCTTATGATATCTAAAGGATTCTGACTTCTCTAAGTGCTTATACAAATACAGATTGGGAAAGCTGTGTGGATGATGGAAAGAGTATAAATGGTGGTGCATTCTTTCTTGGATGCAAATTGGTGTCATGGCTACATAAGAAACAAGACTCAATTTCTTTATCTATTGCGGAGGAAAAATACATTCTAGCAGCATCTTATTGCACACAAGTGGTGTGGATGAGGAAAAAATTGAAGGATATTAGAGTGGTATATGATGAACCAATTCCCATCTTATGCAATATTACAAGTGTTATCAATATTTCAAACAATCTCGTAATGTGTTGGAAAAACAAAGATAGAAAACTAAGAGAGGGGGTGAATCAGTTGTTACAAAATTTAAACTTATTCCATCTTAATCAATCTTTAATCTCAAATATGATAATTAACAGTGAAATCATAAATTAACAACACATTAGAAACACATGAACACCAAGATTTTATACGTGGAAACCTTATTAGGGGAAAAACCATGGTGGATGTTAGTCCACAAGATTATACCCTATTAGAAGTATAATGAAAAATGAATAAGGAATGCACATGCATTTAGGAAAACTACCTAGAGCTCACTACTCAGAAGGGAAGGCTCACTACCTTACATAAAAAAATCAGATTAAATCCATCTGATGAGGTTGAATTGAGAAATTAGCTTCTACAAAAGTGTAATGACAGTTCTGGTTAGGCACAAAAACACTTCTTCACACTTCACTCAATATTCTTCACACTCTGCTCAATCTTCTTCACACTCTATTTTTAAAACAAATTATCTAATCTTTGTTCACACATTTCACATTCATTGAGCATACATTCACCGAGCATACATCAAAATGAGGAAACAATCACTCTTATATATCCGCTACATGAATTTACATCAACAACTCTGTCGGTCACAAATAAAGGAATAAATTACAAACTGGCGACCTAATTTATAAAAAAATCTCAATGCACACAAACCTAAGTTGGTCACAACATAATGAGGACCTAAAGCAACATCCTTGAATAGACCAAACAATAAAAGATTAATCCATAAGGATCTGCAACATGTTACCACCATCATGTCGGCCAAGAACATGAAAAACTTTGAACACACAAAGGAAAATATTCGATCATGAGCACACCGATCAATGCGGACATACCAAAATGATAGAGCATGATCTAGAAACATTAGTGATCATCATAGTAGCATATGCAACAACTTAATTTACTAGAAATGCATTCTCTTCTTATAGAACCACCTGTTATAGTAACATAATAACTGTAGGAACTCAAAAACTCATAACTCACTCCAATCTTGATGCATACCACTGAAACTTCAAGACAACATACTGGATAGGCTAAGTGACAAACCCTTTAATGCATGACCTCTGAGTATCAATATACACAACTTTCCACCATTTTGATCATCATAACTTCACAAACTACCTACAACATATTTATTCTAATTTTCTCAATATCCTTGACATATACAGCCTTAAAAATCATCAATGCTAATAGTGTTGACATCAGTGACAACCACATATCAGAAACACAACCACAACAGCTGACAATCTCCCCCTTTGGCATTGATGGCAACACATGATGTGAAAAATACCATCAACACAACTATCTCTTCTCAAACTATTCTTCCCCTCCTGACACTGCTCTTCTTTCATGAATCTTCTCCCACTTTATTCCTCAAAGGTTTTTCACATTACTCTTCTCCCCCTTTGAAATCAATGGAAAAGGTACACAAGATTTGACCCACACATCATCTAAATCATCTGACTACTCCCCCTGAGTAGCAGCCACCACAACATCAATCTGAAAGAAGAACTCACATTAAGTGCACAGATTGATGCAAAGAATTGCATCTTACCTCAGATTAGGAGGGGAAATCACCCCTAACTTGCCTATGAGATACTCAAAATTATCTTTAGGCAACGATTTAGTAAAGATATCTGCAATTTATTCCTTAGTGGGCACATATTCCAATCAAACTTATTTATCACTCACTTAGTGATACTTGATAGATATATGTATAGTCTTTGAATGTAACACCGGATTCTCGGAAATTTTTATGGCACTTGAGATATCACAAAATATAGCAATAGGCTCATTATACTCAATTCTAATTTCTCTCAACATCTATTTCATCCATAATACATGAGTGCAATTGTTTGCAGCAACAATATATTATGCCTCAGTAGTAGATAAGGAGATGGAATCCTACTTTTTACTTCTCCAAGACACCAACTTCTTCCTAAGAAGAATGCACCACTACTTGAAATTTTCCTTTCATCCACATCTCCTACCCAATCTACCTCTATAAAGGCATTCGGAGTAAGATCATCATCCTAAGGATACCAAATACCAAAATCAACTGTTCCTTTCAAGTATCTGAAAATTCTCTTTATTGCAGTCACATGTGATTCCTTTGGATCAGCTTGATATCTAGAAATCATACATACAAAATTCATAATGGTTGGTCTAGTCTAAGACAAATATAGCAATCCACCAATAATTGACCTATACCTTGTTTGATTAGCTTTAGGAGAATCATCATTTTATGTTAACTTGCATCTGGTTACCATGGGTGTACCAACTGGTTTTGAGTCTTCCATGCCAAACTTTTTATGTAACTCTCTTACATATTTGGATTGAGATATGAAAATTCCATCATCTAACTGAGTTATTTGCAATCTTAAAAATAATTTCAGCTCTCCTATCATTGAATTCTCAAATTCACTTTTCATTTCATCAGAAAACTTCATGCATAAGTCATTATCACCTTCAAAAATAATGTCATCAACAAAGAATTCAATAATCAACTCTTTATCTTGATCCATCTTGAAATACAGATTGTTGTCGGCAGTACCTTTATTGAATCCAAGCTTCAATAAGTATTTATCCATTCTTGCATACCAGGCTCTAGGGGCTTGTTTGAGTCCATATATTGCTTTCTTCAATTGACAAACCTTGTCTTTTTCATCAGTCAGTTAAAATCCATCTGGTTGCTCAACATAAACTTCTTCTTCTAACTCACCATTCAGGAATTCTGACTTCACATTCATTTGATAGACTTTATAATTCTTGAAAGTAGCATAAGCAAGAAATAACCTTACAGGTTCAATTCTAGAAATAGGGAAAAAGGTTTCTTCAAAATCAATACCTTCCATCTGTGAGTATCCTTTACATATTAGTCTTTCTTTATTTCTAACCAATTCACCTTGTTCATTTAGATTATTCTGGAAGACCCATTTGGTTCCAAACACATTTTTATCATGAGGTCTGGGAACAATAATCCATTTATCATTTTTCTCTATTTGCATCAGTTCTTCCTTCATTGATTCCATCCAATATTCATCTTTACATGCTTCATTGACACTACTAGGCTCAGTTTTGGAACTCAGGAAATATTCTTCTACAATTCTTCTTCTAGTCTGCACACCTTTGTTCTTGTCTCCTATAATCTAATTCTCAGAATGATTTAGATTTACATACCTTGGGACTTTTTTATTCTCTCTGACTTCTAGTTCTTCTATTCTCTCTTCTGCACTTCCACTAGCTTCTCCTTCACGATTCTATTGATTCACCGAAACAATTTGAACTTGATTATATGTCTGAGTAGTAATTCCTTTATCAGTACTATCATGTTGGTCACTTGAATCATATCAACAGTATCTAGATGATCTAATAGTGTCTTCATCAACTCTGACATTTTCACTTTCAACCATTTTCTTCAATATTCTATTGTAGCATTAGTATGCCTTGCTCTTAGTAGAGTAACCCAGAAAGATTCCTTCATCACTTCTAGCATCAAACTTCCCAATATCTTCATCTCTCTTGATATAACATCTACTTCCAAAGATTTTGAAATACTTAACAGTAGGCTTATAACCAAACCATATCTCAAAAGGAGTCTTACCAGAATTACCAGTTACATTTACTCGATTGATAGTGTATACAACAATGCTTACAACTTCTCTCCAATAGATACGAGGAACATTACCTTATAACATCATAGTTCTGGAAACATCTAGAATTTTTCTATTCTTCCTTTCAAAAACTTTGTTTTGTTGAGGGGTCTGAGGAGAAGATAACTATCTTTTGATTCCATGCTCTTCACAAAATGTATTGAACTCCTGGGAAGTGAATTCACCACCTCTGTTTGCTCTTAAGAATTTTACCTTCAAACCTATCTCATTTTCTACCATAGCTTTGAAAAATTTGAATTTTTCTAGAGCTTCATGTTTTTCTCTCAAGAAAGCAACCCATATCATCCTAGAGTAATCATTAATGATCAACATAAAGTACCTTTCTCCTTGTAGACTTATGATTTTGGATGGACCACATAGTTTAGTATGAACCAACTCCAATACTCCATTTCAATGATATTGTTTGCTCCAAAAATAAATTCTTGTCTACTTTCCCATCTGACATTCCTTGCATATAGTGTTAGTAGGCTTCACTAACTTAGGTAGATCTTTGACGGCTTGAGTGGAGCTTACTCTAATAATGTTATCAAAATTCACATGATAGAGCCTCCTATGTCATAACTAGCTTACATCAACTTGATCAATTAGACAACTTTCAATAGTAGCACTTAAGTGAAAAATATTACCTCTTGTCTTTGTGCTTGAAGCAATTACACTTCCAGAGCTTCCCAATATCCTGCATTTTCCATCTTTGAACTGAAGATTGTATCCCTTTTCTACCATCTGTCCAAAAATCAAAAAATTATGCTTGAATCCTTCAACATAAAGGACATCATCAGTATTGGATTTTCCACCAAGATAAATAGTGCCTCTGCCACAAATCACACCAGCATTGTTATCTCCAAATATTACAACACCCCCGTCATACTTTTCTAAGCTTAGAAACTTGCTTTTGTCACTAGTCATATGATGTGAGCATCCATTGTCAATCACCCATTCATATTTTTCATCAATTCTAGGTGCAAGATCTTTCTCAATATTCTTATTGTTAGCAGATTCAGTGGAAACCTTATGATTTTCTTTGATAGTAATAAATACCCATCCATCTTCATTTCTAGTTTCTTTATTAGATTCATCATTAGTAACACCTTCTTCATCATAATAACATTTATTTTGAAATCTAGACTTGTCAAGTTTATACTTCAAAACTCTTTTAGGAGACCTTGATGCAAAATGACCTATCTTAATGCAAGAGAAACATTTAATAGGTAGCTTTCCTTTATACTTACCATGTCCTTTGGCTTCTCTTTTCACAATCAATGCTTCCAGCTCTTCTAGCTATCGTTCTTCATCTTCAATTTGTCTCATCTCATCTTCATACTTGAATGTCTTTTTGGAATTTTCTTCCGGATCATATCTCTATTGGCTTTTTCCAGATACATTAGCTTTAAATGTAGATTTTGTCTTAGGAGTAGACTCACCAAACTCACTTAACTCAAAGGTAGCTAGTTTACCAATCAACATGTCTCTTGTTACATTTGTTACTGTCTTGAGTTCTTCAATGGCATGATTTTTTTTTTTATAAGTAGGCACTGATCTGAGCACTTTATCCACAATTTCATCTTCATCCATGACTCGACCGACACATCTAATACCCATCACTAGTTTATTTACCTTCTACATGAAAGCAACAATGTTTTCATCTCCACTCATTTTCATGTTCTCCCACTTTCCTTTCAGACTTGTTAGCTTAGCAATCTTCACTTGTGCATCTCCTTCATACAATGTTTCCAATTTCTTCCAGATCTCATGTTCTATCTTTAGACCTATCACATTTCTCATCTCTAAATCTGTCAAAGCACTTAGCAATTATTCTATAGGCCTGATATTAGTCTTAACTTCTTTGATCTCATTAGGAGTAGTGGGACCATTTTGAGGAAAATTACACCTGTTCTTTATAATATTCAAGAAGGGTTCACCAATGCACTTCAAATGAAACTCCATTCTGACCTTCCATAGAGAGTAATTTGTACCATTGAATCTGGGACTATCCTTCTTGTATGATGCCATCTCGGATCACCTGAAGCTATTAAAATTCTTTAGAGGAACCTGTTCTGATACCAATTGTTGGCAAAATAAGGATAGACAACTAAGAGGGGGGTGAATCAATTGTTACAAAATTAAAAATTATTCAACCTTAATCAACCTTTAATCTAAGATCCGATAATTAACATTGAAAGCATAAATCAACAACACATCAAAAACACGTGAACACCAATATTTTATACGTGGAATCTTTGTTAGGGTTAAAACCATAGTGGATGTTAGTCCACAAGATTATACCCTATTAGAAATATAATGAAAAATGAATAAGGAATGCACATGCATTCAAGCACACTTCCTAGAGCTCACTACTCAAAAGGGAAGACTCGCTGCCTTACATAAAACAATCAAATTAAATCCATCTGATGAGGTTGAACTAAGAAATTAGCTTCTACAAAAGTCAGATGACTGTTCTGGTTAGGCATAGAAACTCTTCTTTACACTTCGATCAATCTTTTTCACACTCTGCTCAATCTTCTTCACACTCTTCTATGAAATCAAATGATCTAATCTTTATTCGCACATTTTGCATTCACACTTCACATACATTCACCGAGCATACTTCAAAATGAGGAAACAATCGCTCTTATATATCCGCTACATGAATTTACATCAACAACTCTATCGGTCACAAATAAAGGAATAAATTACAAAATGTCGAGCTGATTTATGAACAAATATCAATGCACACCAACCTAAGCTGGTCACAGGATAATAAGGACCTAAATCAACAACCTCTAACACACCAAAAAATAAAGATTAATCCATAAGGATCTACAACACACTACCACCATCATGTTGGCCAAGAACATGAAAAACATTGAACACACAAAGGAGAACATTTGATCACAAGCACAGTGATCAACACAGATGTGCCAAAATGATAGAGAAAAATCTAGAAACATCACTGATCATCAGAGTAGCATACACAAAAACTTAATTTACTAGAAAGGCATTCTCTTCTTCCAGAACCACCTGCTATAGTAATAGAATAACTGTAGGAACTTAGAAACTCATAACTCTCTCCAATCTTGATGTGTACCACTAAAATTTTTGAACAACATACTAGATAAGCTCAGAAAAAAAACCTTTAATGCACAGCCTTTGAGTATCAGCATACACAAATTTCCACCATTATGATCTTCACAGATTGTGTGCAACATATTTATTCTAATTTTCTCAATATCCTCGACATATACAGCCTTCAGAATCATCAATGCTAATAGTGTTGACATCGATGACAACCACATATCAAAAACACAACCACAACATCCAACAATATACCTCTTTGGCATTGATTTCAACACATGATGTGAAAAATACCATCAACACAACTATCTCTTCCCAAACTATTCTTCTCCTCCTTACACTGCTCTTCTTTCATGACTCTTCTCCCCTTTTCTTCCTGAAAGGTTTTTCACATTACTCTTCTCTCCCTTGGAAATCAATGGAAAAGGCACACAAGCTCTGAACCACATATCATCTGAATCATCTAACTACTCCCCCTGAGTAGCAGCCACCATAACATCAATCTGAAACAAGATCTTACATTAACTACACAGATTGATGCAAAGACTTGCATCTTAGTTCAAATTAGGAGGGGAAATCACCACTAACCTTCCTATGAGATACTCAAAAGTATCTTTAGGCAACGATTTAGTAAAGATATTTGCAAGTTGTCCTTTAGTGGGCACATATTCCAATCTGACTTCTTTATCATTCACTTTGTCTTTGAAAAAGTGATACTTAATAGATATATGTTTTGTCTTTGAATGAAACACTGGATTCTTGGAAATTTTTATGACACTTGATTTATCACAAAATATAGAAATAGGCTCATTATACTCAATTTTTATGTCTCTCAGCATCTATTTCATCCATAATACTTGAGTGTAATTGTTTGCAGTAGCAATATATTCTGCCTCAGTAGTAGATAAGGAGATGGAATTCTGCTTTTTACTCAACCAAGACACCAAATTCTTCCCTAAGAAGAATGCACCACCACTTGTACTTTTCCTTTCATCCACATCTCCTTACCAATCTACATCTGTAAAGGCATTCAGAGTAAGATCATCATCCTTAGGATACCAAAGACCAAAATCAACTGTTCCTTTCAAGTATCTAAAAATTGTCTTTATTGCAGCCACATGTGATTCCTTTGGATCAGCTTCATATCTAGCAACCGTACATACAACATTCATAATTTCTGGTCTAGACTGAGTCAAATATAGCAATCCACCAATCATTGACCTATACCTTGTTTGATTAGCTTTAGGAGAATCATTATTATGTGTTAATTTTCATTTGGTTACCATGGGTGTACCAACAAGATTTGAGTCTTCCATGCCAAAAAAATTCAATAACTCTCTTACATATTTGGACTGAGATATGAAAATTCCATCATCTAACTAAGTTATTTGCAATCCTAAGAAGAATTTTAGGTCTCCTATAATTGACATCTCAAATTCACTTTTCATTTCATTAGCAAACTTCATGCATAAGTCATCATCACCTTCAAAAATAATTTCATCAACAAAGACTTCAATAATCAACTCTTTATCTTGATCCATCTTGAAATATAGATTGATGTCAGCAGTACCTTTATTGAATCCAAGCTTCAAAAATTATTTATCCAATCTTGCATACCAGGCTCTAGGGGATTGTTTGAGTCCATATAGTGCTTTCTTCAATCGAAAAATGATGTCTTTTTCATCAGTCAGTTGAAATCCATCTGGTTGCTCAACATAAACTTCTTCTTCTAACTCACCATTCAGGAATGTTGACTTTACATCCATTTGATAGAATTTTTAATTCTTGAAAGTAGCATATGCAAGAAATAACCTTACAGCTTCAATTCTACTGACAGGGGCAAAGGCTTCTTCAAAATTAATATCTTCCATATGTGAGTATCCTTTACATTCCAATCTTGCTATACTTCTAACAACTTCACCTTGTTCATTTAGCTTATTCTAAAAGGCCCATTTGGTTCCAATCACATTTTTATCTTAAGGTCTGGGAACAAGAATCCATGTATCATTTTTCTCTATCTACACCAGTTCCTCCTTCATTTTTTCCACCCAATATTCATTTTTACATCCTTCATTGACATTACTAGGCTCAGTTTTAGAAATTAGGCAATATTCTTCTATAATTCTTCTTCTAGTCTGCACACCTTTGTTCTTGTCTCCTATAATCTAATTCTCATGGTGATTTAGCTTAACATACCTTGGGACTTTGGGATTCTCTCTGACTTCTGGATCTTTTGTTCTCTCTTCTACACTTCCACTAACTTCTCCTTCATGATTCTCTTGATTCACCAGAACAATTTTAACTTGATTCTATGTCTAAGTAGTCTTTCCTTTATCAGTACTATCTTTTTGGTCATCTGAATCATATCCATAGTATTTAGATGATCTAGTAGTGTCTTCATCAACTCTAACATTTTCACTTTCAACCATTTTCTTCAATCTTCCATAGTAGCAACGGTATGCCTTGCTCTTAGTAGAGTAACCCAAAAAGATTCCTTCATCACTTCTAGCATCAAACTTTCCAATATCTTCATCTCTCTTGATATAACATCTACTTCCAAAGATTTTGAAATACTTAACAGTAGGCTTATAAAAAAACCACAACTCAAAATAAGTCTTACCAGAATTACCATTTACATTTACTCAATTGATAGTGCATACAATAGTGCTTACAGTTTCTCTCCAATAGATATGAGGAACATTACGTTCTAATATCATAGTTCTAGTAGCATCTAGAATTTTTATGTTCTTCATTTCAACAACTCTGTTCTATTTAGGGGTCTGGGGAGGAGATAAATATCTTTTGATTCTATACTCTTCACAAAATGTATTGAACTCTCAAGAAGTGAATTCACCACCTTTGTCTGATCTTAAGCATTTGACCTTCAAACCTGTCTCTTTTTTTTCCATAGCTTTGAAACATTTGAATTTTTCTAGAGCTTCATGTTTTTCTCTCAAGAAATCAACTCATACCATTCTAGAGTAATCATCAATGATCAACATAAAGTACCTTTTTCCTTGTAGACTTTTGATTCTGGATGGACCAGATAATTAAGTATGAACCAACTCCAGTACTCCATTTGAATGATGTTGTTCACTCTGAAAATAAATTCTTGTCTGCTTTCCCATCTGACATTCCTTGCATACAATGTTAGTAGGCTTCACTAACTTAGGTAGATCTTTGACTGCTTGAGTGGAGCTTACTTTAACAATGTTATCAAAATTCGCATGAAACAGCCTCCTATGTCATAACCAGCTTACATAAACTTGAGCAATTATACAACTTTCACTAGTAGCACTTAAGTGAAAAATATTACCTCTTGTCTTTGTGCCTGAAGCAATTACATTTACATAGCTTCCCAATATCCTACATTTTCCATCTTTGAACTGAAGATTGTATCCCTTTTCTACCATCTATCCAACACTGAACAAATTATTCTTCAATTCTTCAACATAAAGGACATCATTAGTATTGAATTTACCACAAAGAGAAATAGAGCCTCTACCACAAATCACACTAGCATTGTTATCTCCAAATCTTACAACACCACCATCATACTTTTCCAAGCTTAGAAACTTGTTTTTGTCACCAGTCATATGATGTGAGCATCCCCTGTCAATTAGCCATTCATCTTGTTCATCAATTGTGGATGCAAGAGCTTTCTCAATATTTCGATTGTTAGCAGATTCAGTGGACACCGTACCATTTTATTTGATAGCAATGAATACCCATCCATCTTCATTTCTAGTTTCTTTATCAGATTCATCATCAATAACACCTTCTTTAGCATAATAAAATTTCATTTGAAATCTAGATTTGTGAGGTTTATACTTAGAAACTCTTTCAGGACACCTTGATGGAAAATGACCTATCTTACTGCAAGAGAAACATTTAATAGGTAGCTTCCCTTTATACTTACCATGTTGTCTGGCTTCTCTTTTCAAAATCAATGCTTCCAGCTCTTCTAGCTCTCTTTCTTCATCTTCAATCTGTCTCATCTCATCTTCATACTTGAATATCTTTCTGGAACTTTCTCCTGGATCATATCTTTGTTGGCTTTTTCTGGATATAGTAGCTTTAAATGTAGGTTTTGTCTTAGGAGTAGACTCACCAAACTCACTCAACTCAAAGGTAGCTAGTTTACCACTCAACATGTCTCTTGTTACATTTATTACTTTCCTGAGTTCTTCACTAGCATGAGATTTTGTTTAGTGAGAAGTAGGCACTGATCTGAGCACTTTAGCCACAATTTAATCTTCATCCATCACTCCACAGTCACATCAAATACCCATTACTACTTCATTTACCTTCTGCATGAAAGCAACAATGTTTTCATCTTCACTCATCTTCAAGTTCTCCCACTTGCCTTTCAAAAATTTTAGCTTAGAAATCTTTGCTTGTGCATCTCCTTCATACAATGTTTCCAATTTCTTCCAGATCTTATGTGTTGTCTTTAGACCTATCGCATTTGTCATCTCTAAATCAGTCAAAGCACTTAGCAATGCTTCTATAACCCTAATATTAGTTTTAGCTCCTTTGATCTCATCAGGAGTAGTGGGACCATTCTGAGGAATATTATATTTGTTCTTTGTAATCTTCTAGAAGGGTTCACCAATGCACTTCAAATGACACTCCATTGTGACCTTCCACGAAGAGGAATTTATACCATCAAATGTGGGACTATCCTTCTTGTATGATTTCATCTCATATCACCTCAGCTTATTAAACTTCTTGAGAGGAACCTATTGTGATACCAATTGTTGGAAAAACAAGGATATATAGCTAAGAGGGGGGGTGAATCAGTTGTTACAAAATTTAAACTTTTTCAACCTTAATCAACCTTTAATCTCAGATCTGATAATTAATAGTGAAAGCATAAATCAACAACACATCAAAAACACATGAACACCAAGATTTTATACATGGAAACCCTGTTAGGAAAAAAACATGGTGGATGTTAGTCCACAAGATTATAACCTATTAGAAGTATAATGAATAAGGAATAAGGAATGCACTTGCATTCAAGCACACTACCTAGAGCTCATAGCTCAAAAGGGAAGACTCACTGCCTTACATAAAACAATCAGATTAAATCCATCTGATGAGGTTGAACTGAGAAATTAGCTTCTACAAAATCCTGATGGCAGTTCTGGTTAGGCACATTAACACTTCTTCACACTTTGTTGAATCTTCTTCAAACTTTGCTCAATCTTCTTCACACTCTTTTTTGAAATCAAATGATATTATCTTTATTCACACATTTTGCATTCAGACTTCACATACATTCACTGAGAATACTTCAAAATGAGGAAACAATCGCTCTTATATATCTGCTACATGAATTTACATCAACAACTCTGTCGATCACAAATAAAGGAATAAATTACAAATTGTCAGCCCAATTTATGAACAAATCTCAATGTGCACCAACCTAAGTCAGTCACAACATAATGAGGACCTAAATCAACATCCTCAAACACACCAAAAAATAAAAGACTAATCCATAAGGATCCACAACACGCTACCACCATCATGTTGGCCAAGAACATGAAATATTTTGAACACACAAAGGAAAATCTTCAATCACGAGCACACTGATCAATGTGAACATACAAAAATGATAGAGAACATTGTAGAAACATCACTGATCATCATAGTAGCATACACAACAAATTAATTTACCATAAATGCATTCTCTTCTTCCAGAACCACTTGCTACAATAACAAAATAAATTTAGGAACTCAAAAACTCATAATTCGCTCCAATCTTGATGCATACCACTAAAACTTCCAGACAATATACTAGATAGAATCAGCAAAAAAACATTTAATGTGCGACCTTTGTCTATCAACATACAAAAATTTCCACCATTCTGATCATCACAGCTTCACAGACTACCTGCAACATATTTATTCTAATTTTCTCAATATCCTCAACATACACAGCCTTCAGAATCATCAATGCTAATAGTGTTGACATCAATGAAAACCACATATCAACAACACAACCACAACATCCAATAATCTCCCACTTTGGCATTGATGGCAACACATGATGTGAAAAATACCATCAACACAACTCTCTCTTCTCAAACTATTCTTCTCCTCCTTACATTGCTCTTCTTTCATGACTCTTCTCCCCTTTTCTTCCTCAAAGGATTTTCACATTACTCTTCTCCCCCTTGGACATCAATGGAAAAGGCACACAAGCTCTGGACCACATATCATCTGAATCATCTGACTACTCCCCCTGAGTAGCAGCCACCACAACATCAATCTGAAACAAACCTAAAGACCTTCCACAGAAGAGAAAACATCAAAAAAGCAGAGCTTTGCATGTAATGTGCAAAATGATATATTCAAGAATTCAATGTTACAATGAGATGATTTGCTTTATAAAAGCAAAGTATGCAACCCTAATGTTGACCTAAAAATAGCTCAACTAAATAAAGCTTACTTATTAATTAAGTAAACTAATTATTACCTAAGCAAAACCTAAGTAAAGTTATGCAAGTGTAATTAAATATTAATTACACTAACACCCCCCCATAAGTGCAACTTAGGGAGACTAAATAAGCATGCACCTAAAACTAAGATGAATGCAAGAAAGCATGAATGGGTCCCAGCAACAAGGCCTGATCAGGTACCCATGTACAAATGCAATAATGAGGTAGAGAAGGAAAACCCAGTGGGACAACCCCCCCTACAATGAGATAACTGCTGCAAAGAAGCACTGGAAGAACACTGTGGAGTAACACTGGAACCACAATCTGGCAAGCAAGGAAAGATACTTCTGTCTACAAGAAACCATATCGGAATTATAATAATGTGACAGTAGACCCGATGCCAAGGAACACTCGAACACTCCAAACTGGTACAACCCTGGAATCCATAAGCAACAATAGATGATATGATGATGACATAATTTGGAAGCCGTGAATCTCGATGCTGATGTCAAAATTGAGACTGAAACTCTTCCATGGGAAAAAGTACCATACAGACTCGGGAACAATAACCACAAATTTAGTGGCCCTCAAACTGAGATGGATCCAATGCGAATCACTAACCATAGGCTCTCAATCTAAAGTGTGAACCAAAATGAATCTGGTATGTGTCAAGCTAAGAAAAAATATGGCCAAAAGAAACTAAGAAACCAGATTACAACCCATGTGAGTTGCCATCAAAACATGATGAAGATTATGCAAGAAACCCCCCTGATGGAACTTTATATCAGTTCATTTATTACAATCCCCAATGACTGCAAAAGGATAGAAGCCTAAACATGCATAAATAGAAAATGAAAATAGACCTCAGATCTATGTAGAGGACTGAACCAGCTTTCCAACACCACAAGAATGGCGAAAAAAGGATCACCGAGTCAAAAGATATGCCCTCTGGAGTAAAACCAACAACATCTGAGTTCCAAGACCTGCAAAATAAATTTGGAGCAAAATAAAAAAAAACTACCAAGACCACTAGATCAGTGTCGGAATCATCTTTCCAACAGTATCTCATTTAAGAAAAATGGACACCGGACGCAAAAATTACGCCTGATTTTGTCAAAGGTGCTCCAGAATGGCCAATAAGGCCTACAGGCAGCCCAAGGGGCTAAAAATATTCGGCCCCTGGTCCTGCATGCGACCAGGGGCTGGAAGATAGGGGGCTGGGGCGGAGCCCCTGGTTCTCCATACGACCAACGGAGGCAGAGTGAAAGCCCTCAGGGGCTGGCGGAGAGCCCCCGATCCTCCATATGACCGGGGCTGAGCTGGGAGTCTAACCGGGGGCTGGGCGCATAGCACCCGGTTCCCCATACGACTGCGCGCAGTGCAGATGGAGTCCTTGGGGGCTGGTGAGTGAATCGGTTGTGCAGAGGCTGAGCGCCGCTCGGCGGTGGCGGACCGGTGGCTGCCTAGTGGCCGCTCGGTGGCCGTCGGGTGGCGTTTTCTTGCAACACTGGAGATGCAGAAACCAAGGTAGTTTTTGACATTTTTCTCGATTTTTGTGCCACTTTTTCCTCTAAATGCTTGCTGGGGAGGCCGTACGGCTTCCCTGGCAAATTTTTTTTGCCTTCCGTATCAACTTCGCCAAAATCAACGAAACGAAAGGCGATCTTAGGGTTTTTGGCCGCTACAAACGCAATGGTGACCTCCGTTTCTACTCAAAATGCTTCAAAAAAATGGCCACCTCCAGAGCTTCCAAAAAATTAACAACCATGAAACCCTCACAGATCTGGCAAATGATGACCAAAATCTACAAAATAAAAGCCAAACCTAACTTTTTCCAATGCTCTGAATCCAATGGTGAGGCCCGATCTGATCCAAGATGCTGCATAAATGAACTCAAGGCATAAAATCCTTGAGGAACCCCGAACGAACTCTGCAATGGTTTTCTCCAAAATTTGAGAAGGGGCTGCATGTCAAGGCTCTGATACCATGTTAGAAACCCTAGATTAGACATGCAAACCTAAACACCTTCCACATAAGAGAAAACATCAAAAAAGTAGAGCTTTTCATGTAATGTGCAAAATGATATATTCAGGAATTTAATGTTACAATGAGATGATTTGCTTTATAAAAGCAAAGTATGCAACCCTAATGTTGACCTAAAAATAGCTCAACTAAATAAAGCTTACTTATTAATTAAGTAAACTAATTATTACCTAAGCAAAACCTAAGTAAATTTATGCAAGTGTAATTAAATATTAATTACACTAACAGATCTCACATTAAGTGCATGGATTTATGCAAATACTTGCATTTTAGTTCAGATTGGGAGGGGAAGTCACCCCTAAATTTCCACTAAGATAATCAAAAGTATCTTTAGGAAAATTTTTATTAAAGATATCCACAATTTGTTCCTTAGTGGGCACATGTTCCAATCTGACTTCTTTATCACTCACTTTGTCTCTCAAAAAGTCATACTTGATAGATATATGTTTTGTCTTTGAATGTAACACTAGATTGTTGGAAATGTTTATGACACTTAAGTTATCACAAAATATAGTAATAGACTCATTATACTCAATTCTAATGTCTCTCGACATCTATTTCATCCATAATACTTGAGTGCAATTGTTTGCAACAACAATATATTTTGCCTCAGCAGTAGATAAGGAGATGGAATTATGCTTTTTACTTAGCCAAGACACCAACTTCTTCCCTAAGAAGAATGCACCACCACTTGTAATTTTCATATCATCCACATCTCCTACCCAATCAACATATGCAAAGGAATTCAGAGTAAGAGCATCATCCTTAGGATACCAAAGACCAAAATCAACTGTTCCTTTCAAGTATCTAAAAATTCTCTTTATTGCAGTCACATGTGATTCCTTTGGATCAGCTTGATATCTAGCAACCATACATACAACATTCATAATGTTTGGTCTAGTTTGAGTCAAATATAGCAATCCACAAATCATTGAACTATACCTTGTTTAATTAGATTTAGGAGAATCATCATTCTATGTTAACTTGCGTCCAGTTACCATAGGTGTACCAACTAGTTTTGAGTCTTCCATGCCAAACATTTTTGGCAACTCCTACATATTTGGACTGAGATATGAAAATTCCATCATCTAACTGAGTTATTTGCAATCTTAAAAAGCATTTCATCTCTCCTATCATTGACATCTCAAAATTCACTTTTCATTTCATCAGCAAACTTCATGCATAAGTCATCATCACCTTGAAAAAAAATGTCATCAACAAAGACTTCAACAATCAACTGTTTATCTTGATCCATCTTGAAATACAACTTGTTGTCAACAGTACCTTTATTGAATCCAAGTTTCAACAAGTATATATCTAGTCTTGCATACCAGGATCTAGGGGCTTGTTTGAGTCCATGTAGTGCTTTCTTCAATCGACAAACCATGTATTTTTCATCAGTCAGTTGAAATCCATCTGATTTCTCAACATAAACTTCTTCTTCTAACTCACCATTCAGGAATGTTGACTTTACATCGCTTTTATAGACTTTGTAACTCTTGAAAGTAGCATAAGCAAGAAATAACCTTACAACTTCAATTCTAGAAACAAGGGCAAAGGTTTCTTGAAAATCAATACCTTCCATATGTGAGTATCCTTTACATACTAGTCTTGCTTTATTTTTTACCACTTCACCTTGTTCATTTAGCTTATTCTGGAAGACCCTTTTTGTTCTAATCACATTTTTATCTCAAGGTTAGCAAACAAGAAACCATTTATCATTTTTCTTTATTTGCATTAGTTCTTCCTTCATTGCTTCCATCCTCTATTCATCTTTACATGCTTCATTAACATTACTAGGCTCAGTTTGGGAAATTAGGCAATATTCTTTTACAATTCTTCTTCTAGTCTACACACCTTTGTTCTTGTCTCTTATAATCTGATTCTCAGAGTGATTTAGCTTTACATACCTTGGGACTTGGGGATTCTCTCTGACTTATGTTCTCTCTTTGGTACTTCCACTAGCTTCTCCTTCATGATTCTCTTCATTCACCAAAACAACTTGAACTTGATTTTGTGTCTGAGTAGTCTTTCCTTTATCTTTACTATCTTTTTGGTCATCTGAATCATATCCACAGTATCTAGATGATCTAACAGTGTCTTCAACAACTTTGACATTTTCACTTTCAACCATTTTCTTCAATCTTCTATTGTACCACTGGTATACCTTGCTCTTAGTAGAGTAACCCAAAAATATTCCTTCATCACTTCTAGCATCAAACTTTCCAATATCTTCATCGTTCTTGATATAACATCTACTTCCAAAGATTTTAAAATACTTAACAGTGGGCTTATAACCAAACCACAACTAAAAAGGAGTCTTATCAGAATTACCAGTTACATTTACTCAGTTGATAGTATATACAACAGTGCTTATAGCTTCTCTCCAATAGATATGAGGAACATTACCTTCCAACATCATAGTTCTAGCAGCATCTATAATTGTTTTATTCTTCCTTTCAACAACTTCATTCTGTTGAGGGGTCCAGGGAGTAGATAATTGTCTTTTGATTCCATGCTCTTCACAAAATGTATTGAACTCCCGGGAAGTGAATTCACCACCTCTGTTTGATCTTAAGCATTTGACCGTCAAACTTGTCTCATTTTCTGCTATAGCTTTGAAACATTTGAATTTTTCTACAGCTTCATGTTTTTCTCTCAAGAAAGAAACCCATATCATCCTAGAGTAATCATCAATGATCAACATAAATTACCTTTCTCCTTGTAGACTTCTGATTCTAGATGGACCACATAGATCAGTATGAACCAACTTTAGTACTCCATTTGAATGATGTTGTTTGCTCCGAAAATAAATTCTTGTCTGCCTTTCCATCTGACATTCCTTGCATATAGTGTTAGTAGGCTTAACTAACTTAGGTAGATCTCTGACTGCTTGAGTGGAGATTAATTTAACAATGTTATCAAAATTCACATGACACAACCTCCTATTCCGTAACTATCTTACATCAACTTGAGAAATTAGACAACTTTCACTAGCAACACTTAAGTGAAAAATATTACCTCTTGTCTTTGTGCTTGAAGCAATTACATTTCCAGAGCTTACCAATATCTTGCATTTTCCATCTTTGAACTGAAGAGTGTATCCCTTGTCTACCATTTGTCCAACACTCAACAAATTATACTTCAATACTTCAACATAAAGGACATCATCAGTATTGCATTTACCACCAAGATAAATAGTGCCTCTGCTACAAATCACACTAGTATTATTATCTCCAAATATTACAACACCACTGTCATACTTTTCCAAGCTTATAAACTTGCTTTTGTCACCAATCATATGATGTGAGCATCAACTATCAGTCACCCATTCATCTTTTTCATCAATTCTGGCTGCAAGAGCTTTCTCAATATTATGATTGTTAGCAAATTCAGTGGACAGCATACCATTTTATTTGATAGAAATGAATACCCATCCATCTTCATTTCCAATTTGTTTATCGGATTCATTATTAGTAACACCTTCTTTAGCGTAATAACATTTCTTTTGAAATCTAGACTTGTCAGGTTTATACTTAGAAACTCTTTCAGGACACCTTGATGCAAAATGACCTATCTTACTACAAGAGAAACATTTAATAGGTAGCTTTCCTTTATAATTATCTATCCTCTGGCTTCTCTTTTCACAATCAATGCTTCCAACTCTTCTAGCTCTCTTTCTTCATCTTCAATCTGTCTCATCCCATCTTCATACTTGAATGTCTTTCTGGAAATTTCTCCCAGATCATATCTTTCTTGGATTTTTCTAGATATAGTAGCTTTAAACATAGATTATTTCTTAGGAGTAGACTCACCAAACTCACTCAACTCAAAGGCAACTAGTTTACCAATCAGCATGTCTCTTGTTACATGTGTTACTCTCCTGAGTTCTTCAATAGCATGAGCTTTTTTTTAGTGATAAGTAGGCACTGATCTGATCACTTTAGCCATAATTCATCTTCATCCATTACTCCACCGACACATCTAATAGCCATCACTAGTTCATTGACCTTTTGCATGAACGCAACAATGTTTTCATCTTCACTCATATTAAAATTCTCCCACTTGCCTTTGAAACTTTTTATCTTAGCAATTTTCACTTGTGCATCTCCATACAATGTTTCCAATTTCTTCCAGATCTCATGTGTTGTCTTTAGACCTATCACATTTTCCATCTCTAAATTTGTCAAAGCACTTAGCAATGCTTCTATAGCCCTAATATTAGTTTCATCTTCTTTGATCTCATCAGGAGTAGTGGGACCATTATGAGGAATATTAAATTTGTTCTTTGTAATCTTGCAGAAGGGTTCACCAATGCACTTCAAATAACACTCCATTCTAACCTTCCATGGAGAGTAATTTTTACCATTGAATCTGGGACTATCCTTCTTGTATGATTCCATCTTGGATCAACTCAAGTTGTTAAAATTCTTCAGAGGAGCCTGGTATGTTACCAATTGTTGGCAAAACAAGGGTAGACAACTGAGAGCGAGGGTGAATCAGTTGTTATAGAATTTAAACTTATTCAACCTTAATCAAACTTTAGTCTCATATATGATAATTAATAGTAAAAGAATAAATCAACAAAACATCAGAAACACATGAACACCAAGATTTTATACGTGGAACATTGTTAGGGGAAAAACCACGATGGATGTGAGTCCATAAGATTATACCCTGTTAGAAGTATAATGAAAAATGAATAAGGAATGCACATGCATTCAAGCACGGTGCCTAGAGCTCACTGCTCAGAAGGAAGGCTCACTGCCTTACATAAAACAATCAGATTAAATCCATCTAATGAGGTTGAACTAAGAAATTATATTCTACAAAAGCCTAATGACAGTTTCGGTTAGGCACAAAAGCACTTCTTCACACTTTACTCAATCTTCTTCACACTTTGTTCTGAAATCAAATGATCTAATCTTTATTCGCACATTTTGCATTCACACTTTGCATACATTCACTGAGAATACTTCAAAATGGGGTAACAATCACTCTTATATATCTGCTACATGAATTTACATCAACAACTCTATCGGCCAAAAATAAAGGAATAAATTATAAACTATCGGCCCAATTTATGAAAAAATATCAATGAACACCAACCTAAGTCGGTCACAACATAATGAGGACCTAAATCAACATCCTCAAACACACCAAACAATAAAATATTAATCCATAAGGATCTGCAACATGCTACCACCATCATATCGGCCAAGAACATGAAAAACTTTGAACACACAAAGGAAAATCTTTGATCATGAGCACACCGATCAATACGAATGTACCAAAATGATAGAGAATGATCTAGAAACATCACTAATCATCACAGTAGCATACACAAAAACTTAATTTACCAAAAATGTATTCTCTTCTTCTAGAACCACCTGTTATAGTAACAGAATAACTGTAGGAACTCAGAAACTCATAACTCGCTCCAATCTTGATGCATACCACTGAAACTTCTAGAAAACATACTAGATAGGCCCAACACCAAACCCTTTAATGCATGACCTCTGAGTATCAACGTAAACAACTTTCCACTATTCTGATCATCATAGCTTCACAGACTTCCTACAACATATTTATTCTAATTTTCTCAATATCCTTGAGATACACAACCTTCAGAACCATCAATGCTAATAGTGTTGACATCAATGACAACCACATATCAGTGGCACAACCACAACATCCAACATAATGCACTCAAGGAAAAAAAATCAATTTGGTATCACTTTTTGAGATAGAAGGTTGTAGAGAACGAAGTGAAGCTTGAATATGTGCTTAAAAAGGATCAGCTTTCTAATATTGTTGAACACCCAGAATATTGAGAGGGAGGGGTGAATCAGTAATCTTTTAAACCATTCAAACATTAACCATCCAATCACCAAATAATATTCAGCTATTATAAGGAAATAAAGCATGAAACATGCACAACATCACACAACACATGAACACCAAGATTTTTACGTGGACAACCCAAAATGTGAAAAACCACAATGAGGGTTAGCTCACAATATATTATAACTAGTTATAGTATATTATAGAAGTGCTCAATGCAGGTGGACTCATAGTCCAGCTAGTCTCACTACCCACAAAGAAAAGATATAATAAAGAAGGTTTGGCTTATAACCTAGATTGAATTGATACCATAGCATCTAACATATGCTGGATTACAATTCCATTGAAGCTCAAAACATAGTATCAAAACTCTTAATACTAATTTGAATCAACTCTCAAACTTCAAAACTCCTTAAGATAGGTCAATATGGACCTAAATTAGATCGCACATAAGGCTTAACACATATTAATCCTTCACATAAACATCAAACATGTTATGTAAGCTTCAAATAAGACCTAAAAAAATCCTTCAACTATACTGTAAAGAAAATTTTCCTTTAATATTTTCTTTGGTTTTTGGCCCTTACTCTTTTTCGCTCCAGGATGAATCCACGCCCAAAAGACGAAGACTGCTCCTACATAAAGGTGCGCAATGCACCACGTGGTGGTTGTGTGGTTTTATTTACATATCATTTTCCTTTCAGGCATAAGTCGGGGCATGTGTCAGCTTGGTAGGGATTTTATTCAAAGCTACTCTCACAAATCTGAGATCACCCACTTGCTTTACACACCATCTATTCATGTCGATCAGTTTGTATTTTTTGTGCTTTGATCTCTTTGGGCAGAGTTTTTTGGGAACATGGTGGGCATCTTGCTTTCAAGGTGGAACCTTCGAGTCGGTGTCATCAATCTCTATGGTTGATTGATCAAATTTTTGCTAGGTTGTGTTAAAATTTGATTTTTTTTTATAGTTATCTTCACTAAATATCTAAATCCATTAATGAAGCAGTTGGGACTTAATGAGAGAAGATTTCCCCGATCTAATCAAGATCTAAGATCAAATTGTGAGCTATCAGGTTCAAGCATCTAGCAGTTTCTACTTTTGAAATGTTTGTGGTGGTGTTCTCTTCTTCTAGTTATAAATAGGGGTTGGTAGCATAGGTTAAAAAAGTTAGAAAAAATACTTTGAAAATATTTTCAAAGGATATAGATCTATTATGGAGTTTAAATTTTCTCAGAAGTAGAAGTTTTTTTTAAATAGAATACTAATATTCTCTTTGGCATGTTATACTTTAATTCAAACTATCATCGGATTGGCATCTGAGCTTTTTTTTTCAATTCATGTATTATAGAAGTTTGATCTATTTGGGAGAAATCTTTGAAATTGTGCATGTTATGGCCTTTGTCAAATTTCTTTTTTATATTTTGTTCATGTTAAAAAAAATGTGTTAAGTTTTTGTTGATAGTTCAGATAGCTAATTTTCATGTTGTTAAGCTTCTATGTTGAATGCTAGCTTTCGGAAATTGGATTATGTCTATTGAAATTTTCCATTTTTTGTAAAGAGTTTTCCATTTTCCATATTATGCTATAAAGGAAGAAGGGTTCTATAAGTTTCTAGATATTTCTATTAATCTTTAGATTTTTCTTATGTCTGATTAGATCTTAATGGGTGCTTCCCATGGGGAGATTTGAAAGACTACTTTGTGCTTTATCTAACCTTTGTTGCTCATTCTCTTCCCAACAATGAAGGGTCTATGGAATTGTATGTCTATCATATCATTTTTAAGGAATAGTTAAGGTTTGAAATGTTGTTAAAGATTTGGCGCATTGCTATTTTCATGTTTTATTCACATTTATTTCTACCTTTTTCCCCCAAAACACAAAGAAGATTTAGCTTTCTATAAAAATATCAGAGGTCATTCAGTGAGGCAAAAATAGGCCCCCCACTCGCTGAGTTTCCCATAAGGTTATCGGAGAAGTGTAAGATTTGATGATGAATAGTTCTTTTTCTAGCATGCCCATTGGGAAAAAAAAAATTTGAACGTCTGATTAGGTCATAAATATTTCTTAAATCAGACAAAGAAAAGAGGTTGGAAATTTTATGCCCAGAATCCAAACAAGAGTGTCTTCAAGAGGTCATTTCTAGTACTCCTAGTTACTTGCCTTGGTATAAAGGAGAAGAAGGCTTACAGGTTTCGTATCACATGTAAGAAGCAACAGGGCAAGAGGTGTTAGACCAAAATCTAGATATTTATCTACTCCACTAGGAGGCCAAACTTTCCAAATTAGAATAACCATATACCCTATCTATAGGAATTTGTTTACAATGGCTCATCTAGGTGCCCCCACCCCTAGAAATTTTGTAACCTGGTATAGTGATAGTATGCTACAACCACCTACGACCCCAAATGTATGGCCCTCCATACCCACCAATTCTCTCAAGGCCATCTCAATTTTTTTTGGGGAGGATTTCAAGACCCCCTCTGACATCTCCAAGATATAGCAAAGGTATGCAGAGTACATATAAATCACATAAGAGAATGTTTCTCTTAGGTTACTGGTTGCATCTTTCAAAGGAAAAACCTAGGGCTGGTATAGGTCTTTGGCTTCCAGTTCTATTTGCTCTTGGGACCAACTAGGAGAGAAGTTGTTCACGCACTTCTTGAAAAAGGGAGATCGTTCCTCTTTTCTGCAACAATTAATCACCATCAAAAGGGTCCTGCAAGAGGCCATGAGGAACTTCAATACCAGGTTTCACAAAACTTGGAAAAGAATTCATGTGATTCTCAGGCCTCCGACTGCTATGGCGTTCATGTTTTATCTATAGTCTTTCAATTCGAATATCAAAGTCATGGTACAGTCTATGGGAGAAGATATTCTTCTCAACACATACGATCTGGCTATGCATGTAGAAAATACTCTGATTGACACCAGAAAGGTTCCACCACATTCTTCGATGCTCATGTTCACAGAAATATCTAATGGCCCCAGGAAGAAGAAACTATGAGCACCTCCACTCCACAAGCAACCATGTCAGCTGAACCACCATCCATGTACATATAGTCTGGTGCGTAACCAAGCATGTTGGGCTCCTCTTCATTAGCAGTGGATGTAATTTATATGAAGAATCTCATGTGGTCCTTTGTGAATGAGCTAGTCCTCATTTGATGATAACAAGAAGCACCTCTAAAGCCTCCCACGTAGACCTATCAAGGAGGAAGGCCATCTTATCAACAAAATGTATATCAAGGAGCCTCAAAAGGAAGAATTCAACAACTAACACCCACAAAATAGATAGTCCTAGTTACCATGCCACTTTAGACCATTAGGAATAGTCCAAGCAAAGATTTAGTCCTAGGCCAAAAAACCTGGCAGAGGATGAGAATGCATGGTGCTTCTTGTGTAATGATAACCATATTCCCTAAAATTATTCAAGGGGAAATCTCCAACACAAGATAGAGGAGCAAAGGAGCCAAGGCATGTTCTCAAACACAAAAGAATATCAGTCTCTTGAAATGGAGAATGTCTTCTTTAGAGAGTAAACTCAAGGAATTTCCTTAGAAAAAGAATTGGATATCACACCAGACCAAGTTCTCTTCTCTTGGATGGAAGAAGAAGATGAAGTATTTACAAATGATGCTACAATGACTAGTGTGCCACAAGTGCAATCAAACTACAACATAAGGTCCAAAAGAAGGCTCACTGGAGAATATGTACAACAAGCTTCACAACGTCCACATGCACGTCAACCATGACCACAAGAAAATAAAGTCATACAATCCCAACCCACTCAGAAGTCCCAAGCTCCATCGTTGCTAGAGAAGGAGATAGACAAAGCACTAAGCCCACCCATGTTGGATCGACCTCACCCAAAGATGAAAGAGATACCACCATTCAAACCCAAGGTCCTACCAATCAGAACGCTCAACATGGTTGAACAGTTGAAGAAGACACCCACTAAATTATCTCTATGGGATGTTATATCAATTTCAGAACAAAATACGTTGCTCCAAGAAGCATTAAAGAAGGAAGAAAAACACCGCAAACAGATGTGATTCCACCACATGATCAAGTTATAAAAAAAGAGACCATGTTGGACCCCCAATCTTCGAGAGTCATGGCATATGTGAACATGCAAATGTGAAAGAGGTAAGAAAGCCAAAGTCCACACCTTTCTTTTTAACACTTATTGTGGGAGATAAGATTTTACACAATAACATGATTAATTTGGGATCTAGTACTATGGCCATGCCTAAACAAGTGGTTGATTCCTTGAAAATCAAGTATGAGTCTCTTGAAAAAGGGATCATGCAATTAGATGGAAAGAAGGTTCTGACTGTCAGTCACATCAAAGATCTATCTTTGACCTTATTCTTGTGTCCAAGCCAAACGGTCACGTAAGAAATAGTTGTGATAGACATCCCCCAGTATTCAGGATGTGCCTTTCAAGGGACTTTATAACAAAGCTTGGTAGATATTTAGTGCTTGATTAGTCTCATCTAATATTGTGGACCAATAATGGGGAAAAGATGAAGATCTTGTCTGAATCCTCACACCTAGAACATATAGCAGACAATGCGGTCCTATGCTTTGAAGCAGTGCATACCTCCTTCTCAAAAAGGGAGACATATTATGTAGAAATGTTAGAAGAGGAGGAGGAAATGATTGATCAAACTCCCGAAGAGGAGGTCCACCTCAACCAATTTATGGACCAAAAAATAGCAATCTATGGACATTATATTTTAATGGTGCTAAATGCAAGGTCATTTCAGGAATGGGTGTCTAATTGGTATCCCTAATTGGATCAGAGACCCTCAAATATTTATGTTTCCAGTTCTCATGCTCGAACAATGATGTTGAGTATGAGGCCTTGGTTCATGGTTTGTTCCTCATCGAACGAATGGGTGTGAAGATAATACAAGCATTCAGAGATTCAGAGTTGGTTGTAAGCCAATTTTCTGGGATGGAGGCTACCAAAAATGTAAGAATGAAGTCTTATAAACATAGAGTATGGGATCTGATCGAGAGCTTTGAAGATTTTAAAAAATAGGTTATCCTGCAGTCCCAGAATAATGTCACTGATCGGATGGCTTCGATTGGTTCACAATTTGAGGCAATTTCTAAATCAATGATGAAACAAAATTCAGTGCAGATCATTATCTGACCATAAATTCCTAACAATGATTAGAAATAGCAAGTTTTTGAGGATGACATTCAGATTGCCATTTTTTAACAAAAAATAGGAAAAGCTTCTGACCATTCACAGTCTAAAGCTAGAAGAGCTACGGAAGGGTAAGTGATCCAATTAAAAGGAAATAATCTACCTCAAGGTTTGATTTCTCTTGAAAATATTTTTGAATATGAGGATGCAAGAAATAGCAAACAAAGATTCACTACTGATGAGAAAGACTTTGAAGATCTTGATGTTGAAAATGGTAGAAAGTTAAAATTTGGAAGAGATGTCCCACAAAAGGATAAAGAGAGACTAAATGAGCTATGTTATAGATATGATGGGGTCATAGCTTGGACCTATGATGATCTTAGAGGATACAATCTAAGCATAATTCAACATACTATTGACTTGTTTGAAGGCTCAAAGCCTGTCCGATAGAAAAAAAGGGCCAGTTAATCCAAAATTCAAATCATTGATGGCATAAGAGCTCACCAAATTAATTGAATCAAGGATCATATACCCGATCAAAAATTCCACTTGGGTATCCAATCTTGTACTAGTGTGGAAAAATAATGGTGATATTTGACTTTGCATACATTTCAGGGATTTGAAAAAGCTTCCCTAAAAGATCACTACCCTTTTCCCTCAATGGACCAAATTTTGTAGACCATGGCTGGATCAAAGATTTTCTCGTTGCTCGATGGTTTTTTGAGTTATAAACAGGTCTATCTAAAGGAAGAAGACCAACACAAAACAACGTTCACTACTGATCGGGGAACGTTTGCATACTCAAAAATACCCTTTGGGCTCTCCAATGCTAGTGCAACCTTTCAACGAGTAATAAATATTGCCTTCAAAGGTTTGATTAATCAAATTATCTTAATATATCTAGATGACCTGAAAAATTTCTCAAAATAAGAGGATGATCATTTTGATCATCTAGAAAAGGTCTTCCAGAAATTCCAATAGTTTGGGATTTCTTTCAATCCCAGGAAATGTGTTTTCGGAGTGCCCCAAGGAAAGATACTTGGTTTTGTGGTATCAAAGGAAGGAATAACTATAGATCCTGAAAGGATGAAGGCTATAATGGAGCCACCTCTTCCAGTCAACTAGAAGGGACTACAATCCTTTTTGGGGAAGATTAATTTCATTAGTTGGTTCATTTCTAACTTCGTAAGAATCGCAAGACCTATCACATTGATGTTAAAGAAGAATATGGTGTTCAAATGGACTCCTTAAAGTAAAATGAATTTCGAGTGAATAAAGAAAGCCATCTCTATGGCCTCGATGTTAGCTAACTTGGACTTCTCCAAGGATTTCCTACTCTACATCTACAATGACCAACATAGCATAGCTTCGGTGCTCACTTAGAAAGATGAAGAAAATAGCGAAGAGCATCCCATCGCATTCCACTCTAGGACTCTTAAGGGATATGAATCCAAGTATAATTTTGTTAAGAAAAAATCTTTTTCTATTGTTAAAAGCCTCAAGAAATTCTGACACCCTGTATCAGCCAACAAAATCACCATCCTCATCACCCATCCCAGTGTTCGAGAGTATATCACCAAAGGTGAAATAATTGAAAAGAGGGCCAATTGGATCACCAAGATCCTAGAATATAATGTAGACATTAAACTAACCAAGCTAGTTCTAGGAAGAGGTCTTTTTGAATACTGTGTACAAGAATTAAGCTCCCTGGTAGAGGAAGAGACCAATTGAGCCTATACAAATCAGTTTGAGTCCGATGAGTCATGGGTGATGGATCAGACATGATATATGCAAAAGGGGGAGTACCTGACCAAAATTCCACCTCACAAAAAATGCTACTACTAACTGCAAGGCACCAAGTATGTACTAATTGCGGGGATTTTATTTAAAATAAATTATGATGGTGTCATGCTTCGTTGCTTAGATAAGCCACATGTGGAAAGAGTTTTAAATGAATTCCATAACAATCCTGAGGATGGAAATTTCTTTTCCAAAACTACTACTTTGGAAATAATGCAGGCATGATATTATTGGCCTTCAATTTTTTTCAAGGTGCACCACAGTGTAAAAATATACTTAGTGCCAATATTTTGTTAGAAAGCGGAAGAACTTTTCCATGCCATTGAGCCCGATCATAACTGAAGAACCCTTTGCACAATGGGGTTTGGATTTTTTCAAGATGATAAATCCTATCTCCAACACTTTCCATAAGTGGATACTTACGGTAATCGATTATTTCACAAGATGGACAGAGGTTGTTGCTCTTAAAAATTCTATAAAAATTGAAATTATCAATTTTCTTGAGGAGCTAGTAGCAAGGTTTGGTTCGCCAAAAAATGTCATATTTAATAATGCACAAGCTTTTATGGGCTCTAGGATGTCAGACTTCACTCTCAAGCATGGGGTCTACCTCAAGACTTCATCAAATTATTACCCATTAGGAAATGGGTTAGTAGAGTCGACCAACTAGAACTTGATTAGGTTAATTAAGTGCATCAGGTTGGAACCCCAAAAGGAATAGCACAAGCACTTGTGAACCACTCTATTGGCTAACATAATTCTACCCAAAAAAATCTTGAAGGCCTCTCCTTATGAATTAGTGTATGGAAAGAAGGTGGTTTTACCTATTTCTATAGAAATTATAGCACTGCAATTGTTAAAGGCCTTGGAAGTTAAAGAAAGTAGCATAATGGAAGTGAGATTGGTGAAATTCCTGAATCTTGAAGAAAAAAGGGAAAGAGCATATGACACCATGATAGAGCGCCAACAGATAGTCAAATGATGGTTTGATAAAAATGCCTCCAACCTAGATTTTTGAGAGGGAAGCCTGGTGCTAAAGTACGACGACTGCGTTTCATAACCAAGACAACTATGGACGGGTCCCTTTCGCATTCACATGTGCAAAGAAAATAATGCATCTGAGTTAGAAGACATGGATGGAAATTTTTTGTATATACTGGTAAATGATATTCATCTAAAATTGTTCCATTGAAGTACGCAAGTTCTTTTAAAATTTTCACACTTATGTACCATACGTAAAAAATTTGTAGAATACAATATTTTTGTTAATAAGCCATAAGAATAGCACCGGAATAAGTAGAAAAGTATTATATTATATTCATTGAAAATATTTACACTATAATATGAGATCAAAGCTGCCAAAGAAGCTTGAAGCCTTCTCGCATAAACCCAAAAAGAGCTACACTGCAAAAATTAAAAAAGGGAGGCGAGGCATAAAAAGCGGTAAATTTGAAGTCTTCATCCGATGCTAAGCAGTCAAAAAATGACATTTCTTCAAGTTTTTCTTCAACTGTGTGGTAAGTAGGGTTGAAAAACAACACACATAGGCTCAACACAACACATACCTGAGTCTTTGTTACCACAACTATATACTAGAAATTCAAAGTGATTTTTCAAGTCAAGCCCAAAAATGCGATCCATGCCATACTCCATCAAAAGGAAGGAGGTCGCAAGTCGGGACAATGGGCAATGCCTCTTGAGGTCCATGGTGCAAAATTTAGTGAGCAGGGGCAACCATGGCACTTCTTCCCCATAATCAACGTGCATGTGAAGGTCCATGGTGCTCAGAATGCCACCACTAGGGATAGCCAATTGCACAATCTCATCGAACTCATCCAAATATGCAGAATCAAACATGGCATGGCACATTTTGATTATTCAGGGCTTGGAGATGTCTAGATCAAGCACGGAAGCCATGAAGTGGGAGATGACATTGGATTTGCACCATTGATGGTTTTCATCCTTCACATAATCTTTGTCGAGCACCCAGTTGAACACCACAATAGTGAGGTGGTTATTCTCCTTTACCGGGTGCTTAATTTTGTCACTGCTAATCTCACCCACAAAGAAATATTGTAGCCTTTGTGGTAAGAGCCGAATAGGGGTACATAGGCCAGACGTCATAGCGACAAATAAGCTAAGGCTAGCAAAACAAAGGATACAACGAGGAAAGCTTACTAACTAAAGAGATAATTCAAGTGATTTTTTTGCTAAGGTGGCATAGCTATTTATAGAAAAGGTGTGCTAGCGAGCTCAACAAACGGAAAATCCATCTCTTGTCAGATGACAATGGAGAAAATATCAAAGTAATCAGAGGGCGAGAGATGAATCATACAAAAATTTGGCACCAAGCCTTGAGAAATAAATTCGGGCATTGGGAGTAAATGCTTGCATGTACCGATTACTGCCATGTGTCCATTATCGTCATCAATGCCAGCTTTCTTGCTTATACAAAAAGATGTTGATTAACGCGTTAAGCTCTGAAAATTAAATATGCATGTCTTTTCAGAGTACCTTACATCACTTAAAGCACACTTCCCATGGCTAAAAGCACGCTTTCTAATACATAAAGCTTATTTGTGAAAAAGGTGACGAGGGGAATGTACTAATTACATTTCATGGTGAAGATGGCATTCCCAAGGGATACGAATCCCTAATCCACACATATTGCCTCGTTGGAAGCATTTAGCAAGCTAGTGGTAATGGCACCACCTTAATAGTTGTACGGGCAAGAAAATTGAATGAACCCAAAAATAATTTTTTTTCTAAGAAATAAAGACAACAAACAACCATTCCTCTAAAAAAGCTCTCTGCAAATTTTCCAAACACAACAATGGCGGAAGCATCATCTTTTGGTTGATAGGCTATATTTTCATCTAAAAGACTAGGCTTCACAAACATTTTTGGGAGGGATTCATTTGCTAATTCCCCAACGTCGAAAGAGCAACATTTTTCCCATACTAAAACTATATAGGCAGGTGACCCCATTTAGAAAGAAGCGGTCCTGGATTTCACAGACAATGTTTTTGACACAAAGTTTCATGTGAACCCTAAAAACCTTAGGGAGGGGGCATTACAAAGAATGGTCAAATATGGGGGAACCAAAGGCTTTACATTACGGCTCTGGAATTGTGGTTTGCCATAATTCATGTTGCCTGCTATACACCCATGTCCAGAGCTAGTGAATGCATGTGTTAAGAGGCTTAACAAAGAAGTTGGGGTTATAATTGGTGATAGGCTAAGGGTTACAATCAGTGTAGCCGCCATTTGGGATATGTTATGTATCCCTGTAAACTAGGGTGCCAAAATATTTGAGCACAAAATAATGGAAGAGTTTTGGAGGACCAGAACTAAATAGTTGAATTTTTATGAGGATGAAACATAAGAGAAGCCAAAAGGAAATTAGATCCTCTTCCCTCTGGTATGAAGAAAGTTCAAACCAAATGTATAGTTTATTTTCACAATGTTGGCCTATATTTATGACTATGACGACGATGAGAGGGTTAATGCTTTCCAAATGGGCTTGGCTTTCATGCTTGGGAGGAAAAAAAAGCCAAAAATATTTTTATTTTGCTGAGGTAATAGTTGAAAAGATGCTGAAAAACTTGAGAAATTATGGTATTGCATGTAAATTCGGGTATTCTTCTTTTCTAGCACATTTGATCTTGCATCAAAACCCTAAGTTTTTCTAAAGGAATTTGTTTCTATTTAATTTTGATGTAAAGGGGCCATACCATCCAATTTCGATTTGGACCCATGTGCTTTCAAAGACATGGGAATATTATTGGTTTGTGGAATTCTTCGTGAGGCCAGCTCTTGTAGATTTTTCCCCACAACCTTTGATTCATGTTTCCCCTAAAGTCTTATAATGGATAAAAAACTCACAAACCCCAATGGATTATTTTCTAGGAGATTATTTTACCTTCATCAAATTCCATGGTTTTGTTGAGGATCCTTTTAGGCTCCCTACATTTGTAACAAATAGGGTTTTCGCTTTGGAGGCATGTGTTGTCAAGAAACTATTGTCAAAAAATCCTATAGCACTGGAAGGCACAAGATATTGCTTTACCCAATTTCTCTCACCACTGCCAATAGTCAGGTAGCACTTGTTAAAAGAAAGGATCAGGAGGTGCTTACTAACAAATTGGCACGCCTGGGCCTAGTCCTCATTTGTGATGTGTGGAGCTACAACCCAATAAGGCATCTCTTGACTGTAAGGCATAAGAGGAGAGAGTGCATTGAATCAAGAATGAACCTAACCAAGGAGAGGCCAGAGTTCTACATTAACTTAGTCTTCATAACATTTGACCAGCCAACATGGCTCGAATTTTATGTCAAGATGATGGAGTACCAGTAGAGCATCCCAATAGGCAAGACCCTTAACACGCAACTCAAGCACCTGGGATGGTTGGAAATAAAGAAAGTAGATTTTTAAAGGTACCGATAGAAAAATAAATGTCTCAGTGTCATGTATAGAGATATTAAGATGCATGATGAGAATTTCAACCAAATCTATAACAAGGAGGCTAACATTGCTGATATTAATCCTAAGTTTGATCAGGAGATTGAACCAAAGGATCTTCCACTCTACATTTCCTAGCCTCAAGAGCTTGACACAGGAAAATGGAAAGGGGAGGGGTCGAAATAGAAGGGCTCAAATATCACATCTTCCATCGATGCCCGAGAAAAAAGGAAAAAGGACCCGATGGTCCTTGAAGAGGTCTGTTGCGACTACCAAAGCCCAAGTTTCAGCAGGATCGACTGCTAAGGGATTTGAATCTGCTAGTTTCGCCCATACAAAGAGGAGATGAGTCTAGGACCTAGGTGGACCAGGTGCATCAAGAAGAGGAAAAGAAGAGGTGGAATTCTCTCCACCAAGATATTTAGCTACAACATCCCAAGTAAGTTTTGCTCCCACTCTTCTTTATACCTTTGCATCTTTAGTTGTTCCTCCACCCTCATCTATTGAAAAGAGTCCTACATCTACACATTTTGATCTCCTTATTTTGAACGAACCCCCGATCATATTCAACAATGAAACCCATGAAGAAACCTCACACGTCAAGTGAGAATCATTCGCATCAGCTGTAATTGATTCTTTAATCACCCTATCAAGGGAACCCATTAAAAACACTGAAGCGTCCATGTTTCTAGTTTCACCAAACCCATCTACTTTTGGGAAAATTTCTCTCTTTCCACTCACTTCCCCTTTCAATTCAATGGGTGTTACCCCCTCTCAATTCCCATATGGCATCCCACCTTTTTCCATGATAACGCTCTCGTTTGGCTCTCCACAATTTCATACATCTGAGGCTTCTCCTTTTATCACCATTTTTAGTCTCCCTCTAGGTGCTTATATTGCTACACAAAGTATCAAAACCCCACAGAGTCTCTGAAGCCACTTGGATGCAAAAAAGAAGGCCCAACAAGATAGAAAATAGAAACTATAGATAGAAGATGTGACAAAATTGGCTGCTTGAAAGATTGAGGCTTGTTTTAATGACTATTATAATTCCCTATTGATTGGTACCATGAAGCTACTAGCATCCAAGCTAGAAGGATAAATGTAGTTAAAATATTATGACATTAAAATTGTGGACCTTTATTTAAGTGAGACTCTCCTGCATGAAAAATTAGCTCTGGCTAAAGCCACTCAAAAGGTTGTCTACACCGATTAAGAGAAGTTGGACACAAAATTGAAGAAGCACGAGGTAGATTTGGAAAATTTAAAAGGCATGGTAGATAGGCTATAGGAAAAAATCAAGGGCAAGGATGTGCAGATGGCTTGCATAAGACAATTACATAGTTAGTAGGGGGAAGTGACTAAGTTTCTCAAAAAGGCCCAAAGTGAGCAGGATCGACTTCATGTTGAGATAGAGAAATTGAAGGGTGAGGTTGCTACTAAACATGAGAAAAATGCATAATATCAACGTAAACAAGAGAAGATGGAAAAAGATATGACCAGATTAAATGATGTATCCAATGTCCTACAAAAATAAATAAGGATGTTAGATCAACAAAAGGAAGACATGCAGAAAGAATTGGAGTGTCCGATCTCAATCTTTTGACGATCTTCAGAAAGCCTAGAAAGAAATAAAAAGGGTGAAACAAGAGAAGTAAGAGATTGAGTCTATTTTGTAGACTCATGATGATGAGATCGAGAAGTTGAGCTCTAAGCTCACGAACACCCTACAGGAGCAGAGCTAATTGGAGGAGAACATGAAGGCAAGGAAGTCTCAATTCCGTCAAAAATTGGCTACAACACAAGGATCCAAGATCCTCCAAATACTAAAAAGACTGATATTCATGCATTGGGAGAGAATCATAGTTGTAGTTGACGCCTTGAAACTATTTTTGTAGTTTTTGAGGGATGCTTGGGAATTAAACAAGAAGGTTGGCCCGACGGTTGACCAAATTTAACATATTTATGCTCCTCGGGTTACGAAATCAAAGAGCCTGATCTCCAAGTTATGTAAGGCCATTAAAGAAGCTTTAGGAGATGCCAAAATTCTTGACTAAAGGGCCACTTCAAGGAAAGAAATAAAATTCATCAACTACCACAAAGTCACGTCAAAAAGCAAACATCGCCAAGCAGTGTTGAATAGAAAGTTAAATGAGATCAAGAAGGAGTTCAGTATTCTACTTGAATCCAGATTACCCACTCTTTTCTCACTAGATGGAGGAGTTCTATCAATCGAGTAGATCATGGATGCAATCAAACTAAAAATCATGACTTCCACAGTACTCCCAGGTCTAAGACCATCGCCCAAAATTGAGGAAATCAAGAGGGATCCTTCCCCTTTCCCATCTTTATTACCACATCAAGGTTGTTTCATCAAGGTGGGAGGGGTTTCTTTTAAGGAATTCCTCGAGTTGGATCAAGCATACAAGATCCTACGCACCCTCATCCGACCCACTAATTTGGATTCAGAAGCCCAAAACTCCCCCTTCCTCAAACTCCAAGAATTACCAAAGCTCTAGGTTCATGCCTCTGGAAGAAAAGGCCCCCTATGAGTCACCAGAACTGTAAAGCAATTTTTCCTTTAATTTTTTCTTTGGTTTTTGGTCCTTACTCTTTTCCACTTTGGGATGAATTTGCACCTAAAAGATGAAGAATCCTCCTGCATAAAGGTTCACAATGCGCCAGTGGTGGCTACATGGCTTTATTCAAATATCATTTTCCTTTCAAGCATAAGCCAGGGAACATGTTAGCTTGGCAGGGATTTTCTTCAAAGCTACTCTAATAAATCTAAGATCACTTGCACACTTGACACACCATCTATACACATCAGGCAATTTTTACTTTTTACGGAGTGATCTCTTTGGGCAGAGTTTTTTGGGAACACGGTGGGTTTCTTGCTTTCAAGGTGGAACCTTCGAGTCAGTGTCATCAATCTCTATGGTTGACGGATCATATTTTTTCCATGTGTTAAAATTCGATTATTTTCTGACAACTATCCTCGCTAAATATCTAAAGCCATTAATGAACTAATTGGGAATTAATGAGTGAATATTGCCATGATCTAATCAAGATATAAGATCAGATTCTAAGCTATCAGGTTCAGACATCTAGCAGTTTATGCATCTAGAATGTTGGTTGCGATGTTCTCTTCTTCTGATTATAAATAAAGGTTGGCAACATAGGTTAAAAAAGTTAGAAAAATTACTTTGAAAATATTTTCGAAGGATATAGATCTATTAGGGAGTTTATATTTTCTCTGAAGTAGAATTTTTTTTATAGAATAGTACTATTCTCTTTGGCATGTTATATTTTAATTCAAACTATTATTGGATTAGCATCAAACCTTTGTTTTTCAGTTCATATATTATAGAAGCTCAATCTATTTGGGGGAAATCTTTGAAATTGTGCATTCTATAGCCTTTGTCAAATTCATTTTTCATATTTCGTTCATGTTAAAAACATTGTGTTAAGTTTTCTTGTTAGTTCGGATAACTGATTTTCATTCTATTAAGCTTCTATGTTGAATGCTAGCTTTCAAAAAATTAGATTATGTCTATTGATCTTTTCCATTTTTTGTAAAGAGATTTCCATTTCCCATATTATGCTATGAAGGAAGAAGGGTTCTGTAAGTTTCTAGATATTTGTGTTAATATTTAGAGTTTTCTTATGTCTGATTAGACCTTAATGGGTGCTTCCCATAGGGAGATTTGAAAGACTACATTATGCTTTCTCTAGCCTTTGTTGCTTTTTCTCTTTCAAAAAATGAAGGGTATGCAGCATTTCATGTCTATCATATTAGTTATAAGGAATAGTTAAGGTTTGAAATGCTGTACAAGCTTTGGTGCATCATCATTTTCATTTTTTATTTGCATCTCTTTCTACCTTTTCCCCCAAAACACAAAGAAGAGTCAGCTTTCTATAAAAATCCCAAAGGTCATTCATTGAGGCACAAATAGGTCCCCCCGCTAGTTGAGTTTCCCATAAGGTTGTCAGAGAAGCATAAGATTTGATGATCAACATATACCTTCAATTCGCAATACGTGGACCTCAAAACATGATACCATGTACAATTCACACTCAACTAACATCTAGAAACTTATCTTCAACACCACAACATCAAAGACTCATCCGTGGAGAAGTATAAAATCTCCCACACCAACACACTGTATAGTAAATGACTATGAAATGTCAGACTAAACTCCATCATTCATATCTCTCATAATACTTCACCAAACTAGATGAAATATTGGATTTAGATGCATCTAACAACCATAAAAATTTGGTTAGAAGCACAAAGAAAAATCTCCCTTTGTGGAGTGGTGCAGACCCAAAAACTAATACATTGTTACACTGAACTAGTAGTTCTAACACTTAGTCATATTTTCAGACAATTGATATTTTCAGACCAAATCTTCTTATATAAATAACTTCCTCAACACCTTAAAAATATGTTAGGCTAACCCAAAGTTATTTGTAACAATGTTGACATCAATGACGACACTATATTACATTTTTTATGAACTTTTCCATGTTCATGTTACCAAACAACATCATAAATGACAATCCTCTCAAACCTCCAATAATCTCCCCTTTTGTCATTGATGAAAACATTGCAAAAAATCCAAAAATTACTCTCCCCTTTGACATCAAGGGAAAAGGGCATCTATATTCACTCTTCTGATCCACTATAAAAAGTCCCCCTAAATGATATAGCCATATATACATTTGTGAAAATAATTGAATCCCCTGAGTCATGTACCAGAGAAAAATATCTCAATAAGATACCAAAATACATCCCTATATATCTGCATGTGTACAAAGGATCTAAACAAAAATATTAAAGTGCATAAAATCATAAATGATGAGTCAACCAAAGGTGGTTGACGCTTGCAACTTCTTCACCTGATCTTCCTAGGATGGCCTACCATCTTCCCATTCTTGCTTTGCTTATGCAAGCAACCTAATTTGTGTCTCAAACTCTAACAACAACTCTTCTCCTTCTTTCAATGAAGCAGGTACCGAATTCAACTTCTTTGCATTATCAAAACTAAGGATTTCCTTTGAAACCAATAGTATTTTGGGGTTGACTAGATCCCTCACATATCCAAACTCCAAAATAATAGTTTCTCTTTGTTCTTGGAGCTGGAAAAAAATCTTATAAAGATCTTCAATATTTTTTCTTGTGACACCGGTGAGATCAATAGTCAAGTCATATACAAAAGAGGTGACATCAATCTGTGACTCAATAGAGTCGGGTGATCCCACATAAGTGAGTTACAATTCTCTTCACAAAGAAAAATTGCAAAAATTCTCCCAAAAAAATCAGGTTTAGGGGTTCACTTGAAGGGGGTGTTCACATGAACCCCAGAAAAGGTTTGCTCGAATGCCCCCCTTCGAGTGAGCCCTTATTTGATGCCATGTTTGCTTGAACCTGCTTTGGCAGGATTTTCTTAATAAAATTAAGGGGAGAATAGAAGAAAAAGGGGGGTTCGAGAGAATCGACCTTCGCTCAAAGGAGGGTTCAAGAGAACCTCCCTTTTTGGCCCTTCTCTCCCTCTAGCAATTTTTTACAAAATTTTGGCTTTCAGAGCTCGATTTGAAGATGAAAATGGAATGAACTTCACAAACCCAACTGAAGGATTATATTCCTCAAAACTAGCTATCCATCAAGTATAATTTTAATATATATATATATATATATATATATATATATATATATATTTTATTATGTATTTTTTTAGTATAACTAAACATAGGTTTTTCACCGAAAATCAAGCTCCCTATTATGCACATTTGAAAAAATAGTATATTATCAAAAAAATATGAAAAATATCTATTCCCTTGATATTTATGTCCTTGATCCTACAAAAATATGAATTTTGATACATACAAAAAAAGTTGTGTTAGCAAGTAAACATCTGATACTAGTCATTCCTTTGGAGTTCATCAAAGGGGGTCCTCACAAGTCCATATTATCGGCCAATCACACTTTTCAGATAATATTGCACACACCTAAATGGTTCCATCCTTCCAAATTTTTGATCACCTGATCTCCCGATAGGAAAGCAGGGTCTTCTCCAAAGCACACATTTGATGATGGTAGCAATTGTACCACTTTCCAAGGACTTGGCTAATTGGTGGGACTTTCTTTCATGTTCCAGCAATGGAATGATGGGTTGGTTGTAGTTGGTGTATCAAGCTTTTGGTTGTTATCACATCAGGTGTACACAACATATTGTTCATATGGCACCAAACCCAAAAGGTCCTATCACCCAATATGCCTTTGTGAGGTCGACGATATCGGCATCTAAGCCTATGTCTCTAAGGATATCAGAGCCGATAGAGGCATAAAGGGCACCATAATCTCTGATTCCCTGATACCTCAGATATAACATGCTTGTGTGATTCTCTGATTATCTGATCAATATCGGGGTGAATTCATGCTATCAACGACCTTTGAAGATCCATCATCCTGCCCTGTTGGAGAGAGTATAATAATGGGAAGCACCATTTTTGTAAGGGGTTAAAAATCTTATCTACTCAAGAATTTGGTTTTTTCAGATGCCATAATATTTATCTACCATATAGATAATGAACTCTATGTAGTTACATATTATATGATATTAATATAACTATAGGCTCTTGCCTCTTGCTAAAAAAAAACCAATGTAAATTATAATTGGTTTGACTTCAAAACTTAATTAAGAAAAAAATATTCAATAAAACACTATGAAACCAAATGCATGCCCTAAACATCATAGTTACAAATATAAATTTAAAAAAAAAATAGAATTTTATCCTTCATATAAAAAAAGTTGTGTTAGCAAGTACACGTCACTCTTTAAAACTGGTGTTTACTATTAAAAACTAGTTTTCGAAGGAGATGAAAAAAGAAATGCAATTTGATTCCAAAATTTTTAAAATATATATATTTAGAATCTATAGACAAAATGTCACAAATCACTAGTTTTCATCATCTTCAAATTCCTCATGGTTTAGCAGCTATAGGTGCCCAAAATTGAAGATTTAGTTTAAAAAAATCAGTTCAATGTCATGATTGGCCAAAAAGTGTAACCCACTATTGTGGGATCACCCAATCCATTTCATTCTTTATTCTTTATGTGGCTCCGAACCACTTCATATTGTAATGATATAATGCCTTCGCCTCATCTACACTACCTTCAACAACTTTCAACAATTTTGAATATTTCTTATGTGTAGCAACACATTTCTCTATGATCTTCAACATTATTTTGTCTCTCAATCTCTTTTGTACTTCTTCTTCTTCTTCTTCTTTAATTCTGGATGGATAAGACATAAATGAATCAATTAAAATGTTGAAATTTTCCATATTGGAGAGTGTGGTTCCACATGTGATTTGAGTATGATCTCCTGAATTGATTTCACTGCCTCATTCGTTAGTTCTCTACTCTTTTGATGGGTTTCAATTATCTCTTTCCTTGCAAATGCATGGAACATGTCTCCTATTGTTAATCTATGAAGGGGATAAATCTTCTCCATGTCCACATTTCCCTAATTCATCAGTACTTGCAATAGTTTGCGAGGACACAAGTGGTTGGAAACTAAGTTATACACTTAATATATTTCTTAGCGAATCTTCAAAGGAGCCAAAATATTCACTAGGAGTATTTGTAACTTCTACAGCCTTTCCCTTATCATCTCTAGTAGTGGAGTCAACCGATTTTTATTTCTCTACATCTCTAGATGCATCCTTTTCCTTTTTTTCTCCTTCTTTGTGCTCTTCTCCTTCATCAAATTTGTCTTCTTCATGCTCTGCATCAACATTTTTACTATCAATCTTGTTAGAATTTTCTTCCTCTGTAGTTTTTTCTATATTTTATGGAGGGGTGACTTCAACATTTTGTATGGGAGGAGGATTTGAGACATTTTCCTTCATAATTTCTTCTCTGATCATTGCCTCTTTTTCATTTTCTTTTGACATATCCTCCATTTTCGAAGGGGTGTTATCCAATGTTGTGTCTCCATTGACCTTATGCTCATGTTGAACACCATCTGCATATATCTTTTCTTTTGTATTGAGTTTTGAAGCACTAGAACCAACATTCATTTCTTCTTCAATTAACAAATTCAATCCTAACTTCTTCATAATTTCTTCTTCTTTGTCATTGATTTCTTTTTTGACTCTCTCCAAGTTGCTTTAGTCTTTCCCATAAGGACTCTAATTCTTTGCTTAGTTCAAATATCCTTACTATATATAGTGACCAATGTGGCCCTATCATCTTCTGAAATTGTAGCACCAACTCTTTCCAAGGCTTCATCTTTTATCCTTTCATGTTTGTTTATAGATTCTTCCCTTCTTTTCAGAAGGATGTACCATACATCGTCGGGAATATTCTTTTTGATATTCCTCCTATCTACTTAAAATTCCACAATGTACTTGACAACAACCTCAAGAATTATGGCCTTGTCCACCTCATATGATTCCTTGTATAATTCTGCAGTTTCCTTTAACATATCATTATGCACTATGCTGTTAAAAAGTGCCTCAAGTTCCATGAGGGAACAAGGTCTTACTGATTCAGATTTCTCTTTCTTTTTACCAACGTTTTCTTAGCTTCCACATTATTTTTCTTCTCTAGAGAAGCCTTCTTGTCTTCCTTCATCTTCTCCCTAATATTAATTTTAAATTCTTCTTTCTCCTTTTCTATTTCTTCTTTGTTGGTAGTGCCTAATATGACAACTCTTCTCCCTTTTACACTAGCTTCACCTTGAAAGATTGAATCATTCTACCATTGTTATATACATTCATCATTTGACTTTTTCACTCACTTGCTCTATGTCCAAATTTTTTGCATGTAAAGCATTGACCAGTAACAGATGGAACATTCTAATTCATTCTACTTCTACATTCCATTTCTCTATATCAATATTTATTGTAAGAATAAAAAAAACCATTCAAAGATGGGTACCTTTGAGAATTTGGTTGTCTGACCGAAGGTCTTCTAGCATTACTTCTTTGATTCTGAATCTTGTCCTTTTTCTTCTTGTCTTTTGTATTTCTTTCATCATAATGTTTAATCTAACTTTGAACTTTCCTCTTTCTCAAATTCTATACCTTCTTTATCTTTAGAACCTTCCTAATTAGCAAGTACTTCATCAAGCATTATAGTACTCATATTGAATTTTCTTCATGATTCTTTTCTTTATCCAAATATGATCTTAGGTTTAATACTTCTTGTTCAATCCTTGTACATTCACTAGATTTTCTTTTCACCATTGAATTTAGACATTCCTCAACTCTTTTATTTTCTTCAACTTGCACTTTTAGTCTGGTGATAGTTTCATTTGCTTGCTTCAGCTGCTCACTGACTTCCTTATGCCTTTCTCTAAACTTTTTGATTTGTTCTCTTAATTTTTTGATGCATTCATTTGCTTCTTTAACATTCTCTTTTAGATCTTCAAGAGAAGCTTTGAGTTCTCCATCATTGTCAAGCATGCACTATTCTTCTATAAATCCAACATCAAGAATCTCTTTTAGAGGAATAAGAAACCTTCTATCATCCATGTGTTCAATCTCCAGGACCTTCCCAAAGTAGTTAAGCTCCTTCCTAGGAACCAAGCTCTGATACCAATTTTTGAACTCCTGAAATACTGAGAGGGGGCGAATTAGTATTCTATTAAATCATTCAAGCATTAACCATCTAATCGCCAAAGCATATTCAACTGTTATAAGGAAAGAAAGCATGAAACATTCACAACATCACACACCACATGAACACCAAGATTTTTATGTAGAAAAAAAAAAATGGGGAAAACCATGATGAGGGTTAGCTCACAACATATTATAACCGGTTATAGTATATTACGTAAGTTCGCATTGCAAGTGGACTCACTACTCACAAAGAAAAGACATAATAAATAAGGTTTTTCTTACAACCTAGATTTGAACTGATACAATAGCATCTATCTGTAGACATGGAAAATGTACAATTCGATCCAGCAGACTTGATCCTAATTACTAACAACATTTCTTCCTGAATCACACTCTTAGCCTATCACCACCTTCTGTCTCTCAATTAGATAAATCATTATTTATCTAATCAGGTCTTTCTCTCCTATTGATTAAATTAATCAATTTAATTTAATTAACCCTAAAATCCCTTTTAATTAAATAATTCATTTTATTTGATTAAATCCCTAAAGTCTTCTCATTAAATTCAATAAATTAAAACCTTATTTAATTTAATCTAATATTATCCCTTTAGTTAAATAAATCAAAAACATTTATTTAATTAATCACTTTCCTCTCAATTCTAATTTAAATCAACTCATAAATTTGAGTCAAAATTGTCAAATCATTTAATCCCTCATTAAATTGATCAAATCTTGATTAATTTAATTCCAATCACTAAAATCCTCTAGAGAATGCAACTTGCACAATAAATCAATTACTTTGATTTATTTAATTGCCTATTTTCTTTCAACAAAGAATAAATGAGGAATATTCCCTCAAGTTTGAATTCAAAAAGCCAAGTGGATGGGTACTTCCAACAAAGCATTCACTCCTCTTACATGTCCTTGTGCATTGAGCCAAGTGGCATTTATTTCATTCCTTTTTCCCTCTCACATGTCATTTCCTCAATTTCAAATTCCACCTAATTGTATTTATTGGCACTTTGGCTAAAATGTGCACAACCTTCAACCATTCACATATTGACAAGTGGCACTTGGCCATTGGATGTTGAATGATCCCACATTGCCCAATTTCACTCTCTTCTCCATTTTGGAAATCTATATATGAAAGGTTCTTCCTGTCATTCAACATCTACAATCTCATGCAAAGTTACTCTCTTCACATTGAGAGTTAATTTTTCCCATTTCTCTTGAAGTATTCATAGTTTTCATGATTTCATAGCTAGGTTATGCCAAAATCTCATCAAGGGGATTTGATCATCCACACACCATCAACATTTACAACAAAGGAGTTGGGAAAGGGCCAATTTTGACACATCAATTGGCACCAATTCCCCCATGGGATCAATAGTTTAATTAGTTTAGATAGATTTAATTTGGTTTATTGCATTGTTCTTCATTTTCTTTTCTATCTAAGTTTTGTAAATGGATTTCATGGGGAATCCTTGTTTTACCTTGCATATTGATCTAATAATGTGTTTTTTTGTTGTATTTATGTAGGTATCAAACTAGGGTTCACACTATCATACGTTGGATTTTAGTTCCATTGAAGCTCAAAACATAGTATCAAAACACTTCATATTGATCTGAATCAATTCACTGCTATGCTCTACATTTGCATCACTTGATTCTATAATCTCAACTTTCACAAATTTTAAATTTATACTGATGTATAGTATATTCACAACACAACATTTAGAACACATTTCTTTCTTCACCAAAAACACCGAAGAAAACTCCATATATATCCACAACAAGCATGACATCAATTAGGTCGGCCTAATTAGATGTAACACAAAAATGTAACTTGTTGGCATCAAAACATTTCATCCATACAACACACCACAATTCAAACCTCAAAAATCCTTAAGATAGGTCAGTATGGACCTAAAATAGATCCCACATAGGGCTCAACACATATTAATCCTTCACATAAATGTGTTAGGTCGGCTCCAAATAAGACCTAAACAAAAAATCCTTCAACTTTAAATTCAATTCGCAACACATGGACCTCAAAAAATGATACAATCTAGAATTCACACTCAATTAACATCTAGAAACTTATCCTCAACACCACAAAATCAAAGACTCATCCACAGAGATGTGTGGAATCTCCCACACCAACACACTATACAAAAAATGACTATGAAATATCAAACCAAACTCTGTCATTTATATCTCTTAGAATACTTCACCAAACCAAATGAAATTGTAAGACCCCTCTGTTTTGCTCTTTTGATGGAACAGTGTTCTGTTTGGTTATGCCTTATTTTCTATTAAGTGTTTTGAATTAGAACTCAGTTGTTATTTGATCGTTATCTATAAGTGATGCAAATGTCATATTTTAGTGTGATGGTGTATTTTCCTGATGTTATTATTATGTCATGCTTTGGATTAGCATAATGGATAATTGAATTAATGATGTTTATGCTTTTGATCATATTAATGATGTTAGATTCGTCAGTTAGTAATATTGTATTGGTGAAGGGGACAGATCGCATCACTCGCTTGCGAGCGCCCTGCGATTCTAAGATTTCCTCTTCACGGTGTGCATTTTATGTTGTTCATATTATATGTTGTGTTTACTTGATTTACAAGTTGACAGGTACAGGACACTGACTCCACCTAGTTTCATAGTATGGAGCGTATCCAATATCCAACGGTATTCGATTGGGAGATAGTAGCTAGGGTTCCGTGCCAAGTTGTCACCCTAGTCCTTGTATGTCGTCAGTTGTTTGTCAGGTTGTGTTGCTTTGGTTATTGTGCCCTCTTTTCGTTATATAATTGCAAGTTAAAATGGGTAATTAAATGGTTGTACGCATTTTATTTGTGGAATTGAAATTGTATTGGTATTATGTTAATAACGTAATTTATTTTATTAATTAATTTAATTTAATTAATAAATAATTTAATCGTGGATTAGATTATTTATTAATTATTAAATTGATTTTGTTGAAATTGGATAAGTTCATTTTGAATTATGAATTTTATTATGTGAAATTGAAAATTATGGAAAATGAGATTAAAAGTCAAATTATAATTTGAAATTTTAAAAAAATCAAAAATTCAAAAGAAAGACTTTTGCATTTCTGTTTTCTGAAATTTATGAGGGGGTTGTTGGATTTTTTTAGGGTTTTATCCTTATGTTTGGATTTTGGGGATGAATTGGGATTAAGAAATTTTGGGAAAGATAGAGATGAGGAGGAAGAATTTGTTCTTTTTTGGTGGTTTTGCTTTTGGATTCTTGGTAAAGCTCAGTTGGCTTGCGGGATGGGAGCTTGGATCTGAGGAGAAGGATTTGCACCTTTGTCAGTCTTCAAACTCTTGGAATCAGGTTTTCCTTTAATTAGATTTATTTCATTTTGAGTTGTTTTACAAACTTCATATGCTAGTTGAAAGAAAAAAAATAAACATTGTCAAATTGGAAGAGAAACCCATGTGAAAATTATTGAAATTGAAACAAAATCCTTTTTGAAAATAAATTTCTTCAAAAAATATATATGTTCTTGCCTGAAAACTCTTCTCTTTCAATTTTGTTCTCAATTAAATTTGCAAATTTTTGATGTGGGTATGTAAATAATTGCATATATAAGTATATAATAATATATACATATATATATATTATGTAGGGTTGGAATTGTACTCATGTTGTTTTGTTTTATTAAAATATGGAACCCTATTTTTTTAAAAAATTATTTTTCAACCGGATTAAAATTCGCAGTGAATTCGCGTTTTTTGGTTGGGGGTTTAATTTTTTAAAAAAAAATGGTGTGAAGTTGGGGGCTCACCCCCACCGCACCCCCCATGGGAGGCCGGTGGAGGGAGCCGCGCCCAGCGCGCCCCCACCTCCTCCATTTGCAACCGCCATCATGGCTGTGGACAGCAGTGTATACACAGCCGCCGCCCACAGTGGTGGGTTCGACTGTGTTTACATAGCTGCGCCCACCCCTGTGGGGTCAGCTGTGTACACAGCCGACCACCCCACCCCTTAAACCTCCACCTGCACAGCCATTCAAAACGCCGCCGCCCTTGTCAAGCGCGGCCTTAACCTAAAACGTCACCGCCCCTGCTCTAAGAGGAAACCATGTGCGGCCAAAGGAAAACTGCAGCCAGCAAATTTGCGGCTTGGGGAAGAATAAAACGCGGCCGACCCTAAAAGCGGTGCGCGGCCCGAGGTCTTATGGGGCAAGCAAAACAAAAAAATAAAATAAAATATTTTTATTTAAATATTCAATATTAATGATATATAATATTAAAATATTATTGTATATATATTAATCACTAATATATATATTTAATATTTAATATTATATCTATATAATATTAGAATGTTAATTTAAATATTTGTATAGATGAGATTATGATTTTAATATGTATATATTAAAATGGATGAGAAAATTAATAGCATAATTTAAGTTTAATTGGGAGGATTTTAAGTGTTATATTATAATTGAGATTATAAATTTTAAATGTTAAATTGATTAATATCATGATTTAAATATAATGGAGGGATTTAAATTATTGGGTTCTTAAGCAAATTATTATTCTTTATTTGGAAATAATACATTTAAAAAGACAATTAATGGACATGAAAGTAATATGTTTTAAATAGCGGAATTAATGGATATTAAAATGATTGCGTTGAAAAGAGAAAATAGTATTTATTAAAAACAATGTATTTTGATTTGTGGAAACAAATGGTGATTTTACTATTATTCAGAATCAAGTAGGGATTTAAATAATGAGTTTTAATTTCTCCTATTGTCTGGAAAGGGCATATGTTTAAATCGGTTTTAATTGAGCAAAAGATTACTGATGTTATTATGGGAAATGGATTTAATAAATCCAAAATTAGTTTAATTCTTTGCAACTTGCCTTCGTGATTATTTCCTCCGAGTTCATGTTTTGGGAAAGGGGTTAAGTGTTAATCTGTAAGTCTTCCAGAAGACCCTAGAGGTTGGGGGTTGTCATCTTGTGATGTTGACTGTTTGTTAATTCCCTTGGGTGTGCATGTAGTGATGTCAATGTTGTACCCAATTTCCACGATCAGAAATGTTTTGTGCCTCCTAAGAAAGGAGTGGATTTTGTTATGTGTGCCTCCTTGTCAGGAGCGGTCAGAAGCGGTTTTGTTATTGTTGTTACCTCCAGTGTTTGGAGATTGTTTTATCTTTGTTGCCTCCTGAGAAAGGAGAGGATTTTGTAATGTGTGCCTCCTTGTCAGGAGTGGTCAGGAGCGGTTTTGTTATTGTTTGTCCCTCCTTGGTTTAGGAGTGGATTATGGGATTCGTGTCTCCTTGAATGGAGTGACCTTGTTATGTGGTTTGTTGCCTCCAATGTTGGAGTGTGTTTCAGTTTGTGTCACCTCCTGAGAAAGGAGAGGTCGTGATGCCTTTTTTGTTGCACCTTGGTACCATTGATGTTTGGTTGGTGTGTGTGTGTGTTGTCAAGTAGAAGAGTGGCTTGTAACGGGGGACGACACCCGAAGTGGTGCCAAGGATAACTCATTCTAAGTTAGTTAATCAAGTGATAACTAAAACAATACTTAGAAGCTTAGGACTAACTTCTCACTAATCAAGATATTAATGCCTCACTCATAGACTCAAGTGCTCGTTTAGACTTGGGATGAGATGGGAAGGCTTGGAATGGCAAGGTCATCTATCTTGTCTATACGAAAGGTATTTGGCTCCGCATGAGTGAGTATGGGGGCCGGGATTCGGTAAAGGTCACCAGGATAACCTTTTCTTGTGGGGGCCAGAGCCTAGGAAGAATCCCAAGGATAACCCATGACGAGCTGTGTGATGACACTCTGTCTAGGACAACAGTTGGTTCTTGTTTATTGTGGGTATGGTTTCCTTAACATACCTAATGTGACCATAGTTGGTATTCGATTATTATTGTGTATGGTTCTCTTAACATACTTGTTTTGCTTTATTTCTGGAAGCAATGTGACCATGTAGAGTTGTACTTGTGTGGTACTCGTGATGATTTTGAGTTATACTTATGTTGTACTTGCATGGTATCTGAGTTGTACTTGAGTTGTTTATGTGTTGATCTTGTGAGGTTCATGTGATTGGTTGTTTCAGTTTGGTTCAGTTTATGTTAGCCTGTGTCTAGAGGTAGATGGTCTTGGCTAGGATTCCTGGTTACTATATCCTAGCACGGGGGGTGGGCTTTGGGTTCCACTTGGTTGGGTGGCGTGCACCTAAATCCATTGGGCTATCTTCATGTTCGTGTGGATGAGACTTCCAGTTGGAGAGCTCGTGGGTTTCTGTATCAGTTCTTGTTGTATATCATTTCAGTTGATCTTGTATTATTTACCCCTCTTGTTATCGAGGTGGATCTTGTAAACTGTAACCTTATTTATTGGACTTGCCTCATTTGGGGAATGAGAGTTGTAATTGTAATATTTATTTATGGATAAATGAGTTTGAAGGTTATCTATTATGTTTGGATGTAAATTATCTTAATTGGAATGTATGTGCTTAATTATTATTTAATTAATTGACATGGTTTAAATCATGTTTTTTGTTGAGGTTCTATATAACCTCTGTCTCATAACCTTAGAGGTTGTTGGCATTAATTAGCGAGCTTGCTTATTAATTATACTTAAAAAAAATAAAAAAAATTATTTAAGTAGTTAAATGCAACTTCCTCTAGGGTTGCGTGGCGGGGCATTACAGAAATCTTGGATTTAGATGAATCTAACAAAAACAAAAATTTGATTAGAAGCACAAAGAAAAATATTACTTTGTAGAGTGGTGCAGACCCAAAAACTAATACATTGAACTGGAAGTTCTGACACTTAGTCAGATTTCCACACAATTGATCTTTCTGGACCAAATTTTATTGCACAAATGACTTCCTCGACACCTAAAAAATATGTTAGGATAACCCAAAGTGATTTGCAACAATGTTGAAATCAATGACAACACTATATTACATTATTATGAACTTTCTTCATGCTCATGTTTTCAAACAACATCATTAATGACAATCTCCTCAAACTTCCAAGAAATATATTTACTAAGGCTCTTCCTAAGGATACTTTTGAGTATCTTTGCGAGAAGTTGGGGGTTATTGCCCCTCATTTGAACTAGACGCATAAGGAGATGCATCAATCTAGTGGATTTCAAGATTCATTCTTTTTTTTGGACTGATGATTAGAGGCTACCTCTCAAGGGGAGTAGGTAGTGGCATTATTGATGGTTGCAATAAAGAATAATGAGTGTTGTCATAATGAAATGGTTGTTGATTATTGTTGTATGGTGTGCACTCCTGAGGGGGAGTATGTAGTGCAGTACAAGAAATGATGTTGCAGAGCAATCTCATTAATGCCAAAGGTGGAAAGCAAAATATACAAATACTTTATCCTTTGTCATTGATGTCAAAGGGTGAGAGAGAGTCATGTGAAAAATAAAAGTTGAAAGGGGGAGAGAGTCATCAAGAAAAGATGCAAGTGGGGAGCGTAATGTGAAAAGTAAAGTATGATGTAAGGATAGCAAGAAAGAGATATTGAGTTGATCAAAGCTAGTGTGTTGTTGATGGTTTTCCCCATCATATGTTGCCATCAATGACAATGAGAGAGATATTGAGTTGATCAAAGCTAGTGTGTTGTTGATGGTTTTCCCCATCATATGTTGCCATCAATGGCAATGAGGGAGATTGTTGCAAGTATGTGCATTTGGTGTTGTCATTAGTGTATGAGTAGGAGATTATTACAAGAGTGTGAGTTGTTGCAAAGAGAGTGAGAAGTTGGTGTTGAGTTGATGTTGCTTTGATTAGTTTCATTATGTTGTCATTAGTTAACTACTAGTGTCAACCTCTAGTGTTTCTTTGATAAGATTTTTTCTATGGATGTATGGATGAGTTGCTATGGTGTAGTTGGCTTGGTAGTGATGAGGAAGCTTTGAAGATGTTGAGGATGTGTCTTTGGTGCTTGGTTTCCAAGTGCTTTTGAGAAAATTTGAATAAAGAGAGAAAACATTGTGTTGCAGTGTGTTCTAAGTTGAATAATAGTGTTCTAGTCTTGCTTCACATTTCTTCTAGGTTGAAGATTTACTTGTGTGGTTTGGATATGTTGATCATAGTTGTTTAGAGGTGTTATATCTAGAATTTGGTATGCTATATCACTGTGTAGAGAAAGATGTTTTCACCAATGTGTGAATTGGTAAAGTAGTGTTGTTTGGGAGAAATGTATTTGATCTGTGTTTCTTTGTGGTTATGTTTTAGGTATTTTGGATATGAAGGTGTTTTGATAGTGTCGGTATCTTTCTTCAGATAAAGATTTTTGTGGTTTAGAGCTAAGGAAGAATGTTTCTTAAGTTACAATGTATAGAAATTTTCTATGAGTGTACTAGGTGTGTGTGTTCCTCAAGTGAAATTTGTTGTGAAGGAGTTGGATGAATTTCAAGGTGTTCATGGGTTATTCTATATCATGTTCAAGTGTGGCATGTGGTTCACATGTTTTCATAAAGATAAAGGAAGTGTATACTTAATTGTGTGTTTATAAAAGTATCAGGTGACCTTGGAGTTTACACTACTTGTGGTGGATGTGTATTGTTTGTAGAAGAGGATTATAGTGTGGTGTTATGGATTTGGGTTCTAGATAATGTTTGGTGTGGTCCACTTTCATTCCTTCCCACCATAGGAATGCTTAGTGCTAAGATAATTTGGATTTACACACTTCAGGTGCATGTGTTTGGGTATAGTCGAGTTGAAGATGTTTTTCAAGTTGCAAAGGGTATAAATGTAATGTAGTTTGTTGGGAGATGTATGTTGTTTGTTGAGATTCAAAATTATGTGATGTAAAGTGTAGAGGTGCAAAATTCAGTGCGAGCTTTAATTCTAGATTACTAGAAGTAGTGAGAAGAAGGTGTCTTGATAATTTAGAAGGATATGTAAGTTGTATGAGTTTTGTGGTGGATTCTCTTATTGCTATGAGTTAATCTTATCATTATAGAATTATTTATTCTTTCTTATTCCTAGTCTAGTAGTGAGCCTTTGGTATTGATCCCTTATTCTTTTGGATAGTGAGTCCATTGGCAGTGAGCCATATTGTATTCAGTTTTGATATTAATTTATATTGTGAGTTAATCCTCACCATGGATTTTCCCTTCTTGGGTTTTCCATGTAAATATGGTGTTCCTTTGTGCATAGTGTTTATGTGTTTCGGTTTTTGTTATTTTTTTTCATGCTAAATCATTATAACAAATTAAGGTTTAATTGAATGTGTTAGAATTGTCTATGGCTACCAAGATCTTGAGACCAAATGAAAAGCACAAGGAGAGAGAATATGAATGTGACATGAATGAACTGTATTCTTATCAATTGATTCAATGATATGAGATGATTTACAATGAGAGACCCCTTGGTTATATAGCCAAGGTGAGAACATAGAAGGGTATAAGCTAATGGCAAGTGTCGTAATCTTATGACATGAGACAAATGGGAAAAGCTATCAATCCACCTAAAGTGAAAAAGTGATAATGTGATAATCGCCACAAATGGTGGATTGCCCACAAAAATTGGAGAGGTAATCACATGATATGTCCATGAAAGGTGGAAGTGATAAAGTAATAACATGATAAGTCCACCAAAAGTAGAAAAGCTCCAACTACCTCCTATGTGGTCCCTAAGTAAACTTAAATAAGGTGTAATCATGACCTAGGAAAAGGTACAACACTTTTAATTACACCAACACCCCCCCTTAAGTGAAACTTAGGGAGTAGCAGATTATTATGCAAATGACACAAAGATATGTCTCGGCTATTAGGCCATGTTAGGTACCCATGTACATATGCAATGCAATCTCTCACAAATGGAGAAAAGGAGAAAACCCAGTAGGACAAAACTCCTCCCAAAAAGAGAGATGAAATACAATAAAGAAATGCTCTCAATGATGCATGAGAAGGTAAAAACCCCATGTGAGTAAAAAGACCCCCCCATAAGAGAGAAGTAGAAGAGAGACAAGGCAGCCCCCCCTCAATGTTGAGTCTCCTACAATGATGGTAGAAACTCGAAATTGAATGTTGAAGATGATCCAATCTCGTTGAACAACATTCCTCCCCTTAGGAAGAAACAAAACCATGGATGTATGCAGGATGTCAGGAATATGGATGATGTATGATGTCTTTGAAGCATGCTCAAGTGTCTCCATGTCGATGTTGAAAGCTGACATACTCCAAATAGGTGTTCTAGGCGACATTGCTAAAGAGGACAATATAACATCTAGTAGAGATGAATGTAGAACATGATCCAAAGAAAAGGATACCCCCTCTGAAGATAAAGAATCTTCCTCCAAATTCTATCCAAAAGGATCCACAGTCATGTCAAACTACAAGGAATGATCATGTAGAGAATGAACAAGAGGGTTAGAGTGTTCCCTCACAACAACTAAAGAAGGAGCATCTTCATCAAAGAGAAGATGAATGTCATCAATGATGTCCTTGAAATATGCAAGATGAGACTCCACAAACAAGTCTGAAATACCTGTCAAGAAGCCATATCTAGAAGACAATGTATATCTTGCTACACTGAATCACAAGGAATCAAAATTGTGGAATCACAAGCATCATCAATTACAATAGTAGGTGGAGGAGATAGAATGGATGACTCAAGAAATGGATCCAATGTGAGAATTCCCAAGTTCAAGAAGCCAAATTTATCCTCTGAATCATGGTCCATATGATTAACAGTCGAAGGAACAATGTCACCATCAGAAGAAAAATCTGCAAAGGTATACAATTGAGATGAATGATCAACCACCCCAGTAGCAATAATCTCTCTAATCTCCAAGTCTCGAATAATGATTGAATCAAGTGTGAACTCCACAATTCTCTCATCTCTACCATGTGTAATCTGATATATGGAAAGAAGATTGTTCATCAAATGAGGAACACACAAAACATCTTGAAAAGTGTTGTCCCCAAAACTAATATATCCCTTCCCAATTACACTCATGTATGTATTGTTTCCCATCAAGATAAGAGACATAGTAGAAGGCTTAAATAAAGAGAATATGGATTGCGAAGATGCCATATGATGAGATGATCCTAAATCTAGAAGCCATCTCCCTAATCTTGGACCTGAAAAATAAGAAAGAGCTTCACCTTTATTTCCTGATGTAGATGATTGACCTTTGTCCTTTTTAGACTGTTTTGAAGAAGGAGGTGATTCAAACATTCTAGAAGGAAAATTAATGTGATTCCTTTTGAGAAGATTTTTCAACTCATCAATATCCCTCTTATAACAATAGTGTTCTTCATGTCCATACTTCTTGCAATATGCACAAAAACGCCTCTCCTTCTTAAATGATTCTCCTTTTGAGTGAGTGGATACTGATTCTTTATGTGGCTTATTCTTTTTCATCTTTTGCTTCTTATCAAGATTCCCTGATTCTTTTTGTACCTTTGACTCACTAGACACCAATGCATGTGGCTTGAAAGACTTGATTAGACCCATGTTCATTAACTTAGCTTCCTCTTGAATTAGGAGATTTGCAAAGTCATCAAACTTAGGATCAACATATGATGCTCTCATAGAAAGTCGATGGGTATGAAAGCCAGAAACAAACACTGAATAATCAGGACCAAGTATGGATAACACATTCAAAATCAATTGTAAATATTCTTTATCAATGTTGCATTCTTTCAATTGTGTTCTTAGTTGCTTGATTTTGGAAATGTAATCTTGGATGTGGTCAAAAATTTTAGGATCAAGATTCATCAAATCATTATCAATTTGATATCCCTTAATCTTATCTGTTTTACCATAGAATTTTTCAAAAGTCTCCCATGCCTCTTTAGGTTTTTTACATGATTCAATATGAAATTGTAAATCAAATGAGACTAATGAACATATGCACCCCAAGTGTTTTCTCACGATCAATCTCCCATTTTTCCAATTATTTAGCATCAGTAGGTTGTTGAATGGTGTCCTTTAGATGACCTAGTAGACCTTTCATCATGAGATAGTTCCATATTGATTTTCTCCATGTAGCATAATTGTGTGGAGTTAGGAGTTCAATTTGAGATTTCCCCATTGCAAGAACACAAACCAAGCTAAAGAATGCAATCAACCACTGCAAGCTTACCCCCCAAATCACTCAATCATGAAACCCCCCCAAGCAATATCTGATTTGGCACTTTATACTTAGTGTGTTTACAATTGCCACTTGCCAAAACAATGAAGTGGACTTTTGATCTTGGTACACATAATTGCCCCCAAATAGGCCACATAATCAAGTACAATTTTTGGTACAAAATGAGATCAATTTGATCATACCACTGAAAAATACACAAAAAATTATGTACTTTCAAAAAAATTGTACCCAAAAATGTTACTGTAGGAGCAAGATATGAGCTCCCAAAGTTCCCAAAATGAGGACGAAGCAACAACAACTGTAAGAATATGAAAATTCTGGAAAATCCAAATACCAAAACTAGAAAATTATTGCCCCACCATGTAGAGCATGAAAAATTAGCCCAAATCAAAATACAATGCTTGAAAAAAGGAGCCAAAATGAGAAAATTATGAAGCTTTGAAGTTCGACTGCAAAATCAAAACTGCCAATGGTGAGGGGGGCAATTTTTTTTTAAAATTGCTGACGTATTCCTGACATCATAAAACCACTGTGTTAAATTTGACGGCCCAACACCCATCAAAAAAGAATATGCCCTGTGCACTAGAATATTCTCTGGTTTTCTTGGCTTAAAATTTGAAGGCCTTTAGGCTGTCACTGCTTCGGTCCGTTTCACTGGAATCTTGACGAAATCTTGAGATTCTCCCGAATATGCTTGAGAGAATATTCGCCCACCTGTTCGGATTTTTGTGCCATCGGATTTTGTTTTACTTGTTGGAATCTTCAATAAATGGGCGCTAGACTTTCAATGGTTGACCTGCCGAGAATGTCGTTGGTTCTTAAGTTTGGCGGTAGGTGTGGGGGTCGGGGGCCCACGTGGCCCACTATGGTGTGGCCATGTGGCCTATGTAGAGGGGCCCATAGGTACCTTGTACCTTGCAACCAATGCAGTGGTACTAAACCACAAAAATTTAATTCTACTTTTTTATTTTATTTTGATTTTTAAATTTTTTTAACAATAAATTTTGATCGCTCCACTATTGATTTTTCTAAAAACAAAATTCAAAAATTTTCAAATAAAATATTTATTTTTTGAAATTGTACCGTGTGACATTAATGATGACCTGGGGGCCCATACGGCTCCTTGGGCAAATTTTTTTTGCCTCACTGGACAATTGCTCTGATTTGGATGATTTGGTAGTTGATCTTAAGGTTTTTGGCCCTTCTGGACGCGATGGCAGGGTTGGATTTGACCCAAAATGCTCCAAAAATGCAGCTACCTTTTGGATCTGGCAACCACCTTTCAGCTTCAAACCCTCATAGATTTGGCCTCATGTCCGATTTGAACGAAATAAAAGGAAAATTTGACTTCTCAAACCTTCTGGATGCAATGGTGAGCTTAGATTTGCACCAGCAAGCTCCGATATGAACCTGCAATAAAGAGCCAAAAATGGAACCTCCCCAAATCTAGTATCTCTCTTCAGAAAAAGACTCTCCAATGGTACCCAACCTACTCTGATACCATGTTAGAATTGGATAAGGCTGCCAAGATCTTGAGACCAAATGGAAAGCACAAGGAGAGAGAATATGAATGTGACAAGAATGAATTATATTCTTATCAATTGATTCGATGATATGAGATGGTTTACAATGAAAGACGCATTGGTTATATAGCCAAGGTGAGAACATAGAAGGGCATAAGATTATGACAAGTGTCATAATCTTATGACATGAGACAAATGGGAAAAGCTATCACTCCACCTAAAGTGGAAAAGTGATAATGTGATAATCACCACAAATGGTGGATCACCCACAAAAGGTGGAGAGGTAATCACATGATATGTCCATGAAATGTGGAAGTGATAAAGTAATAACATGATAAGTCCACCAATAGTGGAAAAGCTCCAACTACTTGGGTGATCCCACAATAGTGGTTTACAATTTTTGGCCAAACTAGACACTGAAATTATTATTTTTAACTAAATCTTCACATTCGGCCACCTATAGCAGCTAAACCGTGAGGAATTTGATGATGATACAGACTAGAGTCTCATCAAATTTTGTCTTTAGATTCTAAAAATATTTTTTTCAATTTTTTTTTAATAAGATTGCACTTCTTTTTCCATCTCCCACAAAACTGGTTTTTTTTCAGAAAACAACATTTTTAAAAAGTGATGCTCACCGTATACAACATAACTTTTCTTGTATGAAGGATAAAATTATAATTTTTTTGAATTTATATTTGTAACTATGATATATAGCACTTTCATTTGGTCTCTTAGTTTTTTATTGAATATTTTTTCCTTAATAGAGTTTCGAAGTCAAACCAATTGCAATTCATACATAGGCAGACTGTATACAACATAACTTTTTCTATATGTATTGAAATTCAATTTTTTTTTTTTTAATGGATCAAGGACATCAATATCCAGCATGAAAATATTTTAAAAATAAATAAATTTATAATTAGCTATTTTTCCACATGTGCAAAATAAAGAGTTTGATTTTCGGTGAAAAACCTATGTTTAATAAAACTAAAAAAACACAAACATAATAAAACCAAAACATATTAAAATTATATTTGTGGGAGAGCTCATTTTGAGGACTACCATAATAATTTAAAATAAATTTTAAATTAATTCATTTGATCCCCCAAAAGGTAAATCAAAAGTGATTTTTTATCAGCATTTTGATAGGTGTAAAGGAGACTCATTTATAGGTATGGTTTAAAACTAGCGAGGTTCTATCCAAGGTGGTTTGTTCAAACACTCTTCAATTGGAATCCTTAAAATGGAAATTTTAAAGGCTTAAAAAATTATATTTTCTAAAAATATGTGATTTCAGCACAAATTAGTTCCTCTCAGAAATTGTAAACTAGCTTTGTGGGATCACCCACCTCCTATGTGGTCCCTAAGTAAACTTAACTAAGGTGTAATCATGACCTAGGACAAGGTACAACACTTTTAATTACACCAACATAATGGATGTGGATCTGAATGTTTATGAGGATTTTAAAGTTTTACGGTACAAATGACTCACCCCCCCTTAATTGTCTTGTGCATTCAAAATATAGATGACTACTCTAGAAAGGTGTGGGTCTATATTCTTAAAATAAAAGATGATGCATTTAGTATATTTAAGAAGTTTATAGTTTTGGTTGAAAAGAAAACTAGTAGATGAATCAAATGTTTAAGAATAGATAATGGAGGTGAGTTCACATATTTGGAATTTGAAACTTATTGTAAGGAAGCTGGAATCGAAAGGCATAAACCCACTATTTACACTCCTCAATAAAATGGTGTTGTTGAACACATAAATATGCCACTTCTAGAGTGAGCAAGGAGCATGCTCATTAATTCCAAGTTGTAGCAAGAGTTGTGGGAAAAAGCAGTCTCTACAACTTGTCATCTAGTAAATCTATCACCATCAATTGCAATAGGTTGTAAGATTCTTGAAGAGGTATGGAAATATCATTCTTGAGATTATTCAAATATGAAAATTGTTGGTTATGATGCATATTCTCTTATTCCAAAGGATCGACATTCTAAATTAGATCCCAAATCTAAGAAATATATCTTTACATATGTTATGGTGATGAAATTAAGGGATACAGATTGTGGGATCCTATTACCCACAAAGTCATTATTAGAAGATATGTATTTGATGAATCTCCTCTCATAAAATTTGATATTTTAGAAGTTGATTTGAAAGAGGAATAAGTACCTCAACATCAACAAATTCAATTAGAAATTCATCCATCTACAGAAAACAGGGAGCAAGAAGAATCTTCCAAAGAAGAAGATGAGGATGCAAAAAATCTATAAGAAAACATGGAAATTCCACAACTAGATCTAAGGAGATCTACATGGGTCATAAATCCACCTAAAAGGTATGATGATCATGTTTCATCTGTTGCTTTTATTTCTAATGATGGGGAACCTTGTTGTTATCAGGAAGCAATGGAAGAAGAAATGAATTCATTAGAGAAGAATAAAATATGGGACGCAGTAGAATTTACAAAGGGTAGGAAAGTTGTTGGTTGCAAATGGGTCTTCAAATTGAAGAAGGGTGTTGATGATAAATTTGAAAGGTGCAAAGGAAGAATAGTAACAAAAGGCTATTCTTGAAAGGAAGGTATTGATTTTCATGAAAAAAAATCATCATTTGTTAAGCTAGTTTCTATTCGAGTTGTTTTAGCATTTGTTTCTTTACTTGATCTCGAGTTGGAGAAATTAGATGTTAAAACAACATTTTTACATGGAGATTTCAATGAAGAGATATATATGGAACAACCAAAAGGGTTTTTTCAAGATCACAACATGATTTTTTTTTGCAAACTGAAAAATTTGTTGGATGGCCTAAAGAAATATCCCAAGAAATGGTACTACAAGTTTGATTCCTTCATGGTGATCCAAAATTACAAAGAGTGAGTATGACCATTATGTTTACTTTAAAAGTTTGAAAAATGGTTTATTCATTATCTTGGTGTTATATGTTGACACTATGCTTGTAGCAAGAAAAAACATAGTTGAAATCAATGGGTTAAAGGATCAAATGGCTAGGAATTTTGATATGAAGGATCTAGGAGCAGAAAAATAAATTTTGGGCATGGAAATACATAGAGACAAGGAACATGGTAAACTTTGGTTATCGCAGTAGAAGTATGTGGAGAAGATCCTCATAAGATTTGCTATGAAGAATGTGAAACTAGTAAATATCCCTTTAGCTTCTTATTTTAAGCTTTCTTCAAGTTTATCTGCTATTAATAAAGAAGAAAAGGATCACATGTCTCATGTATTGTATGCTAATGTAGTATGAATTTTAATGTATGCAATCATATGTACAAGACCAAATATTTCACTTGCAATTGGTGTTGTCGGTAGATACATGGAAAATCTAGGTAAAGAGTATTAGGTAGTAGAGAAATGGGGGATTGAGTATTTTAGAGGCACAAGTGATTATTGTATCACCTTTGATGGTTGTAGTGGTTCAATTTGTGGTTATGTGGATTCAAATTTTGTAAGTAATTTGGAAAAAAGGAGATCTACATCAAGTTATGTCTTTACTCTTGTAGGAGGACCTATTTTTTGGATGTTAAAGCTTCAAGAAACAATTGCTTTATCCACTACTGAGGAAAAGTATATGGCTGTCTCACATACATGCAAAGAGGCAATTTGGTTGAAGGGTCTTTTGGGTGAGTTTGGAAAAGTGCAGGACAAGGTGAATATATTTTGTGATAGTAAAATTTCTATACATCTTATCATAAGAGGACTACGAATATTGTGATTAAGTACCATTTTGTAAAATAGGTTATTGATGGAGGTGGAGTAGCTCTTGAGAAAGTTCATACACTAGAAAGTTGTGCAGACATGTTTACAAAACTAGTACAATTAGATAAGTTGAAGTGGTGTTTGACTTCTCTTGGCTTGCAAAAAAGGTGATGAATGAGCATGGGAAAGTATCATGTAAATTGTTCTCAAGGTGGAGATTGTTGGATATGATAACAATAAATTAGAAAGAAAGAAAAATCTTATCTTTGAAATTATTTGGAAAAGATAAAGATTTAAAACAAAAGATAAAACAATTAAAACTAAGAAATAGAAACAAAGCTATTTTTTCTAATTTGACATAGGTTGAGGATATATATATTACTACCTTGAAGGCTAAATTATTGTAATGAATTGTAATTGAAGAGCAACAACTGTGTGAAGGTTGTAATCAGTTTCTGAGCAGTAAGAATACTGATACCTTGCCCCATGGATGTTTCCTTGGCATATTGTCAAGGTTTTACCACATAAATTTGTGTCTTGTCTATTAATTTTTTATTCCATTTTATTATCTTTTGTATTTATTTGCAACTGATTTGTGTTGCAATATTTTAAGTTTATGGGTTTTTTATGTTTTCATTTCCACAACACATTTGATATTATCTACTGATTAATATGATATATTTTGAGATATCACTGATCTATTTGAAGTAATTTTTTTAAATTACATAGTAGTTAGTAACACAATAAAATATTTATTAGCATTTTCTATTAATAAAAATATATTTTATTTATGGACCAAATTATGACAAATACTCTCATAACTATTGGTTCAATTATAGGATCTTCTCTTCTAGTAGGAAACAACACAAGGTATTTGAATTTTGAAAATTTTAAATATGATATTCAATCCCAAGTGCTTCATGATGAATTCTAAATTGCGAAAAAATTTAAACAAAAAATGTTAACTCCAAGATAATGAGTTAATGTATGGATATGAATGTGAGTATATCTATGTAACAAGTGATGCTAAATAGTGTGAATATATGAAAATGGGTGTTAATAGGAATGAAATAAGGTTAAATGTATGGAATAGAAATAAATAGTAAGAAGTATTATTAACTAAAAAGTGAGGAATCAATAAAATTTAATATAAGAATATATCACTTGTAAATATATAATTATATTAATCATTCCATCAAAATAAAAATCTAAATTACAAATAAATAATATAAATATATTAATTTCATCATCATAATTACATTGAAGGTGTTCCCTCTATGAAGTATGTCCAGCAAAATCTAAGAAAATCTTCAAATCAATGTCTCATTTTACCGGAGAAGCTATGCAGGACCATTCAAACTATCCTGGTGTCCATTTTTCACTATAGTTATTTAGATTTGGCATTTAACTTGTCTTAAAAAAAAATTGTCATTGTATCGCATGCTATGATGTGATAAGATTATTTATTATTTAAATTGGATAATGGAGTGGAAGAGAATTTACGTGGCTTTTCCTGTACTAGACCATCTTCAGATTGTGATCGTAGATTTATGCTAAGCTACTTTTTACTGATGTTGTTCCTATTCACCTAAGTATTGATTGAAAAAGTAGTAAGGCTTCCAAGTGTTGTAGTTGTGAAGTGGCTTCATGGTGCCTATCCTTGAAACACTATTTGTGTCACCGCTCCACAACTTTAGAAATCTTTTCCTTTGCAGAAGTGTATATTTCTTTGAGTGTATTATAATAAACATGTTGCTCCGATATCTCTCATTTGTGGTTATCTCTTTCTCACTCCCTGTCATGGAGCATATAAACTTATAAAATATCATACAAAATCTATAACTGAACTGATCCTAAAGATATGACTTCCTTCAACAACAAAAATGCAATATTTAGATAAAATTATAAAATTTAAAAAAAAAAAAAAAAAAAATCAATAAGAAAAATTCGAACAATATTTTAATTTTTTTTTTACTTCTTCAATCCTTCTACAATTAAAGGGCGAAAAACAAGTTGTTTGAGTGTATTAACAAAATATTGAATATACAAATTAATAATATTACAGTTCTTTGCAAACGCAAAATATTTGCAAAAAGCTTCAAGGAAAAAATACCCAAGAAAGATTTCTCAAATCACCCACTAAAATTGAAAAAATAGTTTGCATTATGGATGTAAAATCAATGAAAATGTGAGGAAGAATAGGTAACACAACTCCAAAAAAGTCATTGTACTTTATTTTTATTCCTTATAAATGAAAACAAGATTTAGAAATGTCAAGGTTGTAGAGCTACTTGATCCTTTAGCTCACGACAAGATTTTTGAAGCCTTCTAAACAAAAATAATGATCTAGAGTTATAAAATTTGCTTTCAGCCATGACATGGAAATGTTTTAATATTTTATAGCTATTTCACCTGGTGTCAGACATGGATGGTGAAGGTGGAGCGTAGTGCAACCTAGCAGACATGCAGCTTAAATCCCATTAATAACTAACATTTAAGAGAACTAGGTGATAGAAAGGGGATTATAATCAATGTATTATAAGTATATATTTAAATATGTGTAAATATGTAATATTAATATTAATTATTTTATTATAATTAGTAATATATTAAGTTTTACTAAGTATATTATATACATAATATTAATATTATATGGATTTCAAAAATGATGTCGATCTCGATGTTGGTAGCACTGGGGAGTTCATATGCACAATCTAATGCTTTCTTACCTTGATTATCATGTGACATAAATTGGGGGTTTTTGTGATGCTTCTTATGCATGTTGTTTCAAGCTTTTGTGATCAAAATCATGGCTAAAACCCAAGTCTTTTGCATTGTAGTGACACAATACAAAAAGTTTTTATTTTTTTGTAAGGTGAACAACTGTTAATCGATTTGCCACACCTTCATCTCTTTCATTGTGTGCTCTAATTCTTTCATCCCTTTCCCATGGAAGATCATAATTCGCTAGTTAATAAATGTAAATATTCTTTGTACAGTATTGGTGAGCATTTTAAGACATATAAGTACAAAGAATTCTATTTGGAAAAATAAATATAAATATATATTAATACTATAATTAATAACCAATTAAGAATAGTTTGAATAAATATTATATATATACAATACTATTGTTTATTATAATTATCTCATATATATATAATTATGTTTTTGATAAGGTAAGCAAGGTTTTGAAAGGACCAAGAACCTTTTACAAAACAAAGAGAAGGACACTTCCAAACAACACAAACACAAGCAGTGCCAAAGAAACATCACCAGCACAAACACCATAGAAGAACAACAAAGATACAGACAACACCTGGCCAACAGTGACTAGGAGCAACAACAAACTCAAAACCAACAATAGTCCTGAGTTAAAGACCAACTAGAGACCCAAAATTGGAACCATAACCAAGAGTAACTAACCACATAGGACAAAAACTAGTCCTATAGAACTAGAAAAATCACAACATTGCAGGACCAATATATTGCTTGAAACCACCAAGCCACTAATCACCTACCACAGATGGGCATCGATGGACCTTCTGCTCGAATCAGACAATAGAGAACCTAACAATTTCTTACCAAGAGAGTGGTAAGGATCATACAAATCTACAGAGAAACTTTCAGAGCCATGGAACAACCCACCACTTATCAAGCCCTATTTACAACCAGGATCAACCAAGCCATTAACCACCTGCAACAACTGGTTAGCATCATTCCTTCTACTCAAATTAGAAAGGACAAATCCCACCATATTCCTATCAATAGAGGGGAAAGAAAACCCTCACCAACAGATAACCAAGTTCCAAACAACACTAACCAACTAGGCAACACCTCTAACGAAGAGGGTTTCACTAAAATAGAAGCATATCCAACAATAGCCAAGCCAAAGCAAGCCATCTAGACATCAATCAACCAACCAAAAAAAGAAGGCTCACCAGAGAAGGATGAAAAGTTGAACAGAGAACAACATTAGTTAACTTGCAACACCCACCCACCAGGAAAACCAAACCAAGCTCCACCTCAAAAGGAGAGGGCTCCCCTCTATAAGAGCAGATAAAATGAGAGTCTTCCAAACCAGAGTCACCACTCACCCGCACTAACAAGAACCACCTCAATAGGAACTCGTAAGAGAGCAAAGAACACTTGGCCATCAAAATAGCCACCAACTCCACCTCAATAGGAGTGGGCTTCCCCTCAATAGAAGCAGACTCCACCTCAAAAGAAGCCAGCTGAAGAGAATGGCCGAGACCAGTGATAGTAGGAAGGAAAAACAAAATATCCAATGGCATAACTAGCACAGGGAACACACTGCAAGGAGGAGAAAACCACCCAGCCAAAGGCATTAAAAAACCCCAAGGGCCAACCAAACAAGACCCGAGAAAAAAACCACTAAAAACCCCATACGCTTCCACCAAGGCATTACCATAGGGGACCAACCAACCAAACCAGGCCCCAAGAAAGAACTAGTGGTCAGTAAAAGGACCCCACAACAACCAAACACCAAAGAAAGCACACCAACTAAAGCACCCAGCCACAACCACACACTGAGAGAGGAGCCACAAAAGAAAACCCTCCATTCCACATAGTGACAACCACCATCAAGAAGAGCAGCAATGAACTTTTGCAAAAACCCAACACCAGACACATAGGCCGAAGAACAACCAACAACATCCAACAGAGCAAAGGAGTCACACCCGAGCCACCCATCCAACACAGGATCCAGTATCCAGAGCAAGTCCAACTACACACACCATCAGAGACCTGGGGGAAGGACCCCCACACAATCAAAGCAAACCTCCACAATGAACGCACCCACAAACACCTAACCCACACAGGGCTAGAGGTGAAGACATTCTGCACACCCACAATAGGAGTCATAGACCAAGAACAAAGGGGAAGGCAACAAACCTAACCCCAAATAGAATGAGAAGCCATGCCCACACTCGGGCCCATGAAAATAGAGTCAACCACAGTCGATAGATACACCCAGCCCACCAAAGATCCATCAAAGAAAACACATGAAGCTTTCCCACCAAGGACATCACCAGCCAGAGAAACAGTCCCACATAGGAGACACCACTGCATAGGTCTGGAAGCACCAAAAGCCACCACATAAGCAAAGAACTACCCAAGGATGGGAGAAGCAAAACAAACGTGCACATCAAGCCAGAGGACCCAACCATCATCGCCAGGATCTAGATCATCACCATCATCGACGCCCAAAATTTTTTAATTTGGCATCCCGCTCCTATTCTCGCTTGGTTGTTGTAGAGTCATTGTCATCTTATATTTTTTCTATATATAATTATGTTATTTATAATATTTTTTTATTATTATATAATATTTATAATTATTAAGGTTTTCTTTAGAAACTCTCTCAAAAACACATTCTTTCCAACTTGAAGGAATATATTAATCAAAATTGTATATATTTTCTTAATCATTATATATTTTAAGAAGTGCTTTGTTGCGATCCAATAGATCAACTAAAATAAATTTAATCAAATTCATGCTCAACAAGATTAGAATAACAACATCTATGGATTCTTAAGTCTTGGTCAATTTGTTAGATTCATATGGTATGGAGAAAAGGGAAAAATATTTGCAACTCGATACAAATTTTCTTTCACATCATTACCTTCACACAATTATTTGAATGGTAGGATTATTAAGATTATAAGATACCTGTACACATCTAAAAATGGTCACGGTTAACCAAACCTGTTAATTAATTAAATATGAATTATTTAATTAATATTCTAAAGTCATCTACATATAAATAAATTTAATTATTATTTATATTGTTCATTTTTCCAATTCTTCTAGTTTAATTAAATAAATAAGTTTATTTAATTAATGTTATCTTCCTCTTAACTAATTAAATAGATTTCACTATTTATTTATATTAATTATCACAAGTTTAAATTCTAAATTTAAATGATATTCTTCATTTCACATTGAATTAAATATATCCAATATTTAATTAAAACACTTTCTAATTCTTCACTCTTCTTATAATTAAATATTTCCAATATTTAATTAAAAGCTTTCTTTCCTCCATAATTAAATATTCTATAATATTTAATTAGAACTTTTGTCTTTTCATATTTCTCTCACACATAATTAAATATTTATTTATTTAAATTATGGAAACACCTTCCATCTATCTCTTAAAATTCCATCTTTTTTTCAACTTCTCGATCTCTCACCGTTCATCTTAACAGGGTTTGAACTCAACTGTTGATCCTTGCCAATTGGATTCTTGCCTTCAAAAATCTATAAATACAGCCCTCTTATGAGTTGAAAAACAACCTCGAATTCTAGATTTTCGTACGTAGCTATTATAGTTGCATTTCAGTTTTAGCATCATAGCATTTTAATTCCATAACTTAAATCATATAGTCATGAATATGCATTTCTAATCAATTTCGTTCTCCTAAGTTGTCATTTCAACAAGTTGTTGCTTACACAATTGAGAGTCAACATCTTTTATCAAATCCTTGGAGATAGAGGACGATGAGACGAATTTGAAGAAGTTGTTGTCATTAGAGTTTGCATTTATGCTTTCTAGTTTAGTTTTCTTTCAATCTAATGTCTCCTCGGTGTGGTAGTTTACTGTTTGTTTAATCTACGCATTTTCTAAACACACAATACCTATTATTAGTTTCTAAAATATAAAATTCAATATTCTTCAAGTTTGTGCACACACCCTTGGTAAATGGAAACATCATTAATTTAATATTTAATATAAAAACTATGCATTTTTTAATCTTTACTCTACAATTTAAACTTTAATGTGGACCATTTTGGAGGGCTAGGTAAATGGTTAAATGACATTACATATTGCTTACCATTAGATTATAGGTGGGAGTCCTACAATGTACTAAATAAAAATAGTGAGAATTACGGTCTATTTTTTATTATATCATTTATCAAAGTTTTTTTTTTATATGACTTATCTTATTTGACCCCTGAATAATTTTTATGGATTGGATCATTTACATACAGATATAAAAACAATACAATTACTAATTACTATTTTTTAATAATACAAATTAGATTAATAAATAATACAATATATAATAGATATATAAATAAACTTATATATAATTAAGAATTAAATTAGCATATAAGTATAATATTCTATATAATAAACATATTATAAATAAAATTTTCAATATAAATTATATTATTACTATTATGTATTATATTCTCTAATGAAAATTATTAAATATAAATATATAATTATTAATTATAATTAGTACTTATTATATTTTAATATAGTGCATATTAAAATAACATATAAAAATCTAATACTTTAATCATCTTGGGAGAAAAAACAAGAGAGAAGGGAAAAAAAGAGATAGAGGAGGAGACAATTCTATATAGAGATATGTATATGTATAATGAGAGAGAAACTCAAAAAATAAAGAATGTGAAAGATAGCGATAAATACTAAGAAATAAATTATCAAATTAATTTTTAAATTACTATTTTATTTATATATTATTATATATTATATTCTACAATACAAATTCTGAGATATAATAAATAATATCTTTTTATACTGAAACAACGAGGAAAGTACTAAACTTGCCTGTGGTGTGATCTATTTAATTCAAAGCTAACATCCTCTCCCACATTAACTACTCTTTCATTACGCACACTGCAATTAAATCATTTTTAGTCTACTCTCTCTTTATAATTTTTAACAGGTAATAAGCGTTTGAATTTGAATCAATGGCATCTTCTTCTTCATCTCACCAGCAAAATCAAGAATTAAATGCTTTGTCTGGAATTGAACCTCCCAACAAAAGAAGGATGGTTTCTGAATCTTCAACATTGTTTGATGTGTTCATCAACCACAAAGGCCCCAATGTCAAAGGAACTTTGGCTATTCAACTTTACAACTCTCTTTAGTAGTTGGCAATAGAGGCGTTTCCTGATTCCGAAGAAAAGGAGTTAGGAAATTGGTTTCCTTCTATTATTGATATTGCCATTCGCTCTGCTAAGGTACACATAGCCATCTTCTCCAAAAGATATGTAGAGTTAGCTTGGTGTTTGAATGAGCTACTTCTCATGTTAGAAAGTACAGCCAAAATTATCCCCGTGTTTTATCAAGTGAAGCCTTCTGATCTCCGCTACATAGAGGCGGGAGTATATGTTGAAGCATTCATTAAATATGAAGAGAAGGGAAGATATTTGGAGAAGCTTGACACATGGAAGGAAGCCCTTCGGTCTTTTTCTTTGATAGCCGTGTAAGAATTTAACAGGTACTATTTTTGTAATTTTGGTAATTGTAGGTTATATAATTCCTTCGAATCTGGTTTCTCATTTTTCTCATGAAATCCTTTTATCATTTACAATGTTTTAGTGAATGGGATTGCCAAAAAATAGTAGCAGCTATGCAAAAATAAGTACAAAGGAAAAAATTTCTACATGTTATTGAATATCCAATGGGGCTCAACAATCTTGTGGAAGATTTTGAAAAGTGATGCCTTGATGAACTTGCACAAGATTTTGAAAGTCAGTGCAGGCAGGAAGAAGGTAAGCATAAGGCTTAGGTGGTAGGAATTTTTGGCATGGGTGGGTCGGGAAAGACAACTCTCGCCAAAGAATTATTTAATAGAAAGGGTTTGAATTACCAAAGAGCAAGTTTGTTGTTTTATGTGTGAGAAAAGTATGTGACAAGCCAATTACCTTCCTTGCAAGGTAAGCTTATCAAACATCTCTTTGGAAAAGAGATAAGTTTCAAAATTACAGATGAAGGAACAGGCTATCTCAAAGATTGTATACCAAGGAGCCCCCTTTTAAGCCTCTTAATTGTTGTAGATGACGTCGATCATGTAGAGCAGTTAAATGCTTTAGCAGTAATGGATATTTTACACAATTCTGGTAATTGTCTGGTTATTGTCACAACCCATGACGTTGGTGTGCTTATAACCATAGGGATCATGGTTGGTTATAATTTGAAAGGAATGGATAGAAATTATGCAAGAGAACTCTTCTGTTGGCATGCCTTCCACAAAGTTGTCAAAGAATTTAAAAGCACAAAATAAACACAGACCTGCAACTTTGATTTTCAATCAAGATGCAAATGCACAAACTAAAAACGCGGAAGCACGAGGAGACTGCAACATTCATTCCTTTTTCATTAAACTAGATATGACAAATACAGAAAGCTTAAAACTCATGAAATAAACTTAATCTATGAATCACAGACTTGTTGGGAGCACTGGTCAACTAGACATACAACTTTAGGAGCTCCTGGGAGCTCACTGTCAAGAGCTACGTAGAGCTCGACCTAGAGCAATCATTACTCTTACAAATAACAAACAACTATTGTTGTTCAGGAGCTACTAGGAGCTCACACAAAAAATCTTCACACACAGATTGTTGCTGCAAAAATTGAACATTCCTCAACTATTCAACTAATAGAACTTATTGCCTTCATTCCTTTTGTCCAAACAAACATTCCCTCTCAAATTAAAAATTACCTACCCAAATAAATGAAAAATTCAAAATCAACTACTACAATTAATTTTGGAGTTGTTAGGAGCTACAAGGAATATCCCCAAAATAGAAAGGGCTCCTGAAGAGTAGGTGAGGGCTGCAGGGAGTCTAACAGATGAGCAGGAGGCTCAGGAGCATTCAATTTTCCAACACCACCCCTTGGTCCTGAGCCGACAAAATAGCAAGATCAATCCTGATCCAAATCAACAATGCCCAACCTGCTCCTTAGGCACTCAAAGCTATCTTTGCTCAATGGCTTGGTGAATATGTCTGCTAGTTGCTACTCAAATGAACAAAACTTCATTTTAATTTCACCATTTTCAACCAGTTCATGAATGAAATGATACCTTATTTCAATGTGCTTGCTTCTTCCATGAAACACATGATTTTTCGTCAGAGCTATCGATGAAACATTGTCACAAAAGATTGTTGTTTCATCTTCTTGTTCTTCTCTCAAATCTGCCAAGATTCTTCTCAGCAAAATAGCCTGACATGTTGTTGCATTTCCTACTATATACGCAGCCTCTACTGTTGATAGAGAAATAATAGGTTGCTTCTCGAAAGACCATGAGATGGATCCCAAACCCAAATGAAACACATAGCCCGATGTGCTCTTCCTATCATCCAAAATTCCTGCCCAATCGTTGTCCGTGTATCCAACCAGCCCAAACTCTTTTGTTGTTGTGTACAACACGCCATATCCTTTGGTGCCATTCACGTACCTTAGGATTCTTTTACCCGCTTGTCAATGGGTGTCTCTTGGAGTCTCCATAAATTTGGAAATAAGACTCACTCCATGCATTATATCTAGCCTAGTTGCAGTCAAGTACATAAAACTTCCAACCAAACTTTTATACATGGTTGGATCCACATTGCTGCTGCAATCTTCCTTGCTCAACTTAAAACCTACAGATGTTGGTGTTGGTGTAGGCTTACTCTCAAGAATTCTAAATCTTTTCAAGATCTCATTTGCATATTTTTCTTGAGAGATAAAAATACCATCATGCATTTTTTTTACTTCTATGCCTAGAAAATATCTCAAGAGACCTAAATCTATCATTTCAAATTCTCTTTCCATGGCTTCTTTAAAATCAGCAATGAGGAAATCATCATCCCCAGTAAAAACTAAATCATCAACATACAAGACAATAATCAAAATATTACCATTTGCTGCCTTGATGTAAAGAGTGGGCTCACCATTTCTTTTGCTAAAGCCATTTCTCATCAAATATGAGTCAATCCTATTGTACCATGCCCATGGAGCTTGCTTCAGCCCATAAAGAGCTTTCAGGAGCCTATACACCTTGTGTTCATGGCCTGGAACTTCATATCCAAAAGGCTTCTCCACATAAACTTCCTCTTTTAACACTCCATTAAGGAAGGTAGACTTTACGTCCATTTGAAACACCTTCCATTTGTGTTGGGCTGCAATAGCTATGACTGCCTATATGGTCTCCATCCTTGCAACAAGGGCATACGTCTCATCATAATTTCTCCCAAACTATTGTTTGTACCCCTTGACCACCAAACATGATTTGTGCCTCTCTATTCTTCCTTCGACATTGCACTTGGTCTTGTAGACCCATTTCACCCCAATGACTTGCTTGTTTGGAGGAAAATCAGTTAACTCCCATGTGTTGTTCCTCTCTATTGCATCTATCTCCTCATCCATGGACTCACACCATTTCTTCTCTTTCATAGCTTCTTCAAAATAGATAGAATCACTATGAGAAAACAATGCAAAATTCATATTCTCATCAAACTCTTCATCATACCTTTCATCTTGGTAGATCTCCCTTAGACTCTTAATCTTCTTTGGCATTAGGGAGGTGAGAGTGGGGTTAGAACTTTCACTACTACTACTGTTCTACCGAACTGGCATGTTCAGGAGCTCTTGGGAGCTTTTAGGAGCTCTTCTGGAGCTTTCAGGAGCCAATCTTCTGGCTGTCTCTGGCTACTTTCCTTTCTATCTACTCACTTCAAGAGATTTCAGGAAATGTCGAGAGCTTTCAGGAGCTCGACCGATGCTTTCAGGAGCCAATCTTCTGGTTGTCTATGACTGTCTTCCTGATTGTCTACCTACTTCAAGAGCTATCAGGAGCTGTTGGGAGCTCTCTCTGACAAAATTATGTGGCAGTCTATTTAACTGCCTATTTGCTATAAGAGCTCTTAGGAGTTGACTATTTATGCTACTATAGGATCTTGTTGATCTTCATTTTCATCTTCTTCATCATCATGAACCTTCGAGAGCTGTTAGGATATTTCAAGAGCTGGCGTGCCATCCCATGATTCATCCTCTAAGAACTCCACATCTCTACTAATGATGATTTTTTTTGGTGACCAGGTTGTACAACCTATAGGCTTTGGACTCTTCACTGTATCCTGTGAATATGCACTTTTCACCCTTTTCATCCAATTTCTTCCTCCTCTCCTTTGCAACGAGTGCATATGCCACACATCTGAACACTCTCAAGTGCTCAACCGTCCACTTGTGTTTTTTCCATGCCTCTTATGGTATTTTTTCATGGACCACCTTCATTGGACTTGTATTTATCAAATATGCAGCTATTACTACAACCTATCCTCAATATTCAGTCACGAGTCCCTTTTCTTTCATCATGCTCCTTTCCATCTCTACGATGGTCCTATTCTTTCTCTCAGCCACTCCATTTTGCTGCGGAGTATAACTGGTTGTAAGCTCCTTCTTGATGCCATTTTGCCTACAAAAATTCACAAAACAATTGGAGGTATACTCTTCTCCTTGATCTAACCTTAGGGCCTTGATGAAATGTCCACTTTCCTTTTCAGCCTAGGCCTTAAACAACAAAAATTTATCAAAAGCTTCAGACTTATGCTGCAAGAAATAAACCCATGTCTTATAGCTGAAATAATCAATGAAGGTCATAAAAATTCTTCTATTAACAATAGACGTGATTTGCATAGGGCCTACCAAATCTATATGCACCAGCTCAAATGGTGCTCTTGCCCTTGCAGAGTTGCCTGATTGAAAGGGCTGCATATGTTGCTTGCCCAAAATGCAAGCCTCACATCTAACATTAGACTCTACTATTCTTGGAAAACCATCAACCATATTATTCTTGGACAAAATACTCAAACCAGCAAAGCCTAAGTTTCCATACCTAAGATGCCATAGCTTGGAGGGGTCTTCAACAGAGCTCCTAAGGGCTACTAAATGTACTATTGTACATTTTCTATCTATGAGAGGTGGAACAACAAACTAAGATGAGAAAAAATGTCTCAATCTTCAATAGAAACATCTGGTTCTTTGTCATTTGTATTGTTGCAAACACCTTTGTCCTTTCATTCTTGTCATAAATGACATATTGGCCCTTCTCCATCAACACTTTGTATCCATTTTGGATTAGTTGTCCTACACTCATGAGGTTATGCTTTAACCTAGGTGGAAAAAATACATTTTGGACTTCCGCCTTCTCACCTTACTTGGTGTAGATCATGATAGATCATTTGCCCTTTACAGGAACTACTCCATTGTTCCCCATTCTAATCTCAGATTTTACATTTTTATCAATGAAATAAAATAAAATTTCATTACCACTCATGTGGTTGCTGCAACCGCTGTCCAAATACCAGACTTTGAGGCTGCCTTCTTCACCAATGTTTCACATGATGAAGGTTGTGTACTTATTGCCTTCAACCACATTTGAATCAACCATATTTTCATTTTGTTTTGATTGATTACCATTATTTTTCTAGCACTCACTTGCATAATGACCAAATTTATGACAGTAGTAGCACTCAATGTTACTCTTGTCATTCCTCCCATTTGAACTATTGTTCTGCAAGTTGCTCGCTCCCTCTTGGCTATTTTCTCATCCCGAGCTTTCTCCTCCAACATTTCCTTATCCAGATCTACCACGACCTCTTTGGGAGTTGTTTCTACCTCTCCCCCTTCCTCTTGCATTTGACTGAGCTTTAAAAGCTTGCTCTTGGGAAGAATTAGTAGACCTATTTAGGCGTTGCTCATGGGTTTGGAGAGAACCCATCAACTCATCCATCATCAAAGTAGAGAGGTCCTTCGCCTCTTCAATAGCAATGATGAGTGCATCATACCTCATGGGTAGACATTTGAGGTTTTTTTCAACAATCTTCAACTCCTCCATCATTTCTCCATTCGCTCTTAGTTGGTTTAACAAACTCGAGAACCTTGTGTGAAAGTCTGAAATAGACTCACTTTCCTTCATTTCAATAACTTTGAACTCAAATCAAAGTAACTGGAGCTTCACCGATCTGACTTTATTAGTCCCTTTGTAACTAGTTTGGAGTATTTCCCAAGATTCCTTTGCATACTCAGCTATTGCTATTATGGGAAATACAGCCTCTGTCAAGACTACTTCAATCAAACTTAATGCCTTAGCATCCTTCTTTCTTTGCTTATTCAAGTGGATCTTCTGGTTGTTTGCGAGAGCTACAAATGCAGTTGGGTCAGTGATATCCACAAACCCATTAATTAGAAAATCCCACAAATCATTTGCAACCATAATGGTCTTCATCTTCTTGGCCCAAACATCATAGTTCTTTCCATTAAAGGATGGTGGCTACTGCCAACTCTTTGCTTCATCTCTAGCCATGTCTCCTACAAAAAAAACTTAATACCCAAAAAAGAAAATGCCCTAACTCACAACGAAAAATGGGTCCTATAGCTCTGATACCATGTCAAAGAATTTAAAAGCACAAAATAAACATAGAGTTGCAGCTTTGATTTCCAGTCAAGCTAAAAATGCACAAACTCAAAACACGGAAGCACAAGGAGACATGAAACATTCATTCCTTTTTCATTAAACTGGAAATGACAAATACAAAAAGCATAAAACTCAAGAAATAAACTTAATCTACGAATCACAGACTTGTTGGGAGTGTTGCTCAACTAGACATACAACTTCTGGAGCTCCCAGGAGCTCACTATCAAGAGCTACACAAATCTCAACCTAGAGAAATCACTACTCTTACAAATAACAAACTACTATTGTTCAAGAGCTACTGGGAGCTCACACAGAAAATCTTCACACACAGATTGTTGCTGCAAGAATTGAACATTCCTCAATTGTTCAACTAACAGAACTTGATGCCTTCATTCCTTTTGTCCAAACAAACATTCCCTCTCAAATTTGAAATTACCTACTCGCATAAATGAAAAATTCAAAGTCAGCTACTACAATTAATTCTGGAGCTGTCAGAAGTTGTAGGGAAGATCCCCAAAATAGAAAGGGCTCCTGATGGGTAAGTGAGGGCTGGAGGGAGTTTGACGGATGAGCAGGAGGCTCAGGAGCATTCAATTTTCCAACAAAAGCCCATCCATCTAGTGGTTATGAAGTATTGGTTGATGACTTCGTGGACGTGTGTGGAGGCTTACCTTTGTTGCTTCAGGTTATGGGCAGACATGTTCATGGTAGAAGTCAGAGTTATTAGTGTTCAGAATTGAGTAAATTTAGTAAGGCGCTTTCTCGGGACATAAAGAAAATACTGTTGATAAGTTTTGATGCATTGGATTATGAAGAAAAATAGATTTTCCTGGATACAACTTTTTTTTCTTGGGCAAACCAAAGAGTATAGCTACAAGAGTATGGGAGGCATCAGGATGGAACACACAACATGCACTAGAAATGCTCAAAGATAAGTGCCTTGTAGAAAAAATCAAAAATTGGGAATTTACGAGTCTGTATACACAAGTGGAAATTTTATTGAGAATGCATGACCACTTGAGGGACTTGGGAAGAGAAATGGCACTTGAGTTCGGCCCTCCTCATTGCCTATGGTGTCCTCAAGATCTAAAATCCTTGGTATGTATGTTATGCCTCCAGATTCCTTCATAGTATTGTAATATTTTAAATGTTAACTTGTCACTAAATAGATTGAAAACTGAGTTGCTTCTATGTATGCAGAAATTAATGGGTTTCAAAACTATCCTTACCAAAACTAATGTTAGATGTTTCAATTCCACTTTTGACGAGTCCATGGGTTCTCAAGTTACATTATTTATAGGCTAGTCAGATAGTTAGCTTGAGACATCAACTTCTTTACTATGACTCGAGCTTGAGGGGAATTCCAAAGAACAGCCAATCATTCCTTCATGGATTCCTCTTCAAGATTTGCATTGTTTGAAAATCAACTTGGGACAACTCAAAACATTGTGGAAGAATAGAATATAGGTATTTTGATCCCCTCTCTGAAAATTTTAATCTTCGTTAAGGTTATGGTGGAGTGCATTATGTTCTAGTTGTCCCTAGACTATTTGTTTTTCCTCTATTATGGAGAGCTTTACATAAATTTATCTTGAATTTTAGGCACCATCCCAGTTGAAAGAGCTGCAAATTTTATCAACCTCTTTGAAAGAGTTTCCAGATTTATCCGGAATATTAGATAATTTAGAGAATATATCTTTAAATGTCAGAGGATTACCAATACAAGGTTTGTCTTTACTAGAATCTCTGAGTATGAACCTTTCTAGTTTACATCTGAGGTTTTCCACATTAAGAGGGGAGCAAACTTCCACTAAAAGAGGAGAGGGGACTCTCTGTGAATCTTTGGTTATCCTCAATTCCAAATTTAATAGGGAATTGGTTTGGAATAATGGGAAGGCCTCAATGAGTGGCCTTGCAAAGCTATAGATTAGTCGAGAAGAATCTGTATCCAAGATCTTAATTAGTGGAATTCACTATCCAAGCCTTGAGTCTATCAAACTTCATTACATGGAGAATCTTATGGAAGTGGATTTGACAAGGGTAAATACATTAAATTCTCTTGACATTGGACATTGTGAAAAACTCAAAAGATTGGCAGCAACATCTGATCTTCCAAATTTGAGGAACTCAACAAGTGTTTTGGGAATTCCAGATCTTAGGAATCTTGTAGGATTGAAGGTTAAAGATTGTATGGATTTTGTAGTAGTTGACCATTTTAGTAATGTATTAGGAGTATCCGATTTTAGGATGCTACCACAATTGAAAATTAGGCAATGCCCAGAGCTTGAAGAGCTAAGGCTTGGATATATGAGCTTCCTAGAAGACATTACTATTGAAGGTTGTAATCATTTGAAGTACTTGTGCTTCAATGGTATGAAGTGTCTGGAGAGCATAACATTTCAGAGAAATGTGATGGTGAAATATTTTGAGATAGATGATTGCCAAAAGTTGAAAGCAATGTAGTTTGGTTGTAAAGAACTTGTAGAGTTAAGCATTCAGGGTTGTCCAGAGCATAAGGAGTTGCCAGATTTTATAGGTCTAAGTTGGCTCAAAAGGATTGTAATTGAAGAAAGTGGGAAGTTCAAATATCTTAAATTGCGTCGTTGTCAAAATTTGAAAAGTGTGTCAGTTAACTCTAAGATTAGATGGTTGACTATTAGAGGGTGTCCTGAGCTTAAGGAGTTACCAAATCTTTCCCGAGTGATCGACATGAAGAAAATTGAGATTTAGTATTGTGTGAAGATACAACACATTAGGCTACCAACAACACTCATCGGTTTGTCTGTACAAACCTGCAAAGATTTGCAAATAGTAGCAGAAACCAATGATCTTTTGGAGCTTAGAAAGATGATTATTAGTAATTGTCCTAAGCTCGAAGAGTTCCCAAGTCTTTCCAGAATGAGCTGCTTGGAGCAACTTGTGGTTGACTCTTGTGAGAATTTGTAGAACATAGCAGGTATTGAAGAGTTTCATGCATCAGAATATATGAAACTTTGTTATTGCAGTAGTGCAGTAATACAAAATTGCATTCACAAGTTGAGGGTAATAACTTCACCTTTTAACAGGCAATCTGAAATATTATTTTTAACACAAGCGTTATTTTATTCCATTATTGACCTTCAAATTTGTTTTGTCATTTGTCCTTACAAGATAGTCTATTTTTGTTAAGTTGTATTTTGAGTGATCTATAAATGAAAATAATTTATGGTGGATGAACTGAGTATTTTGTCATTTATTTCAGAGATTGCCATCAAAGGGAATCGATATGATTAGAAGAGTAGTGGATGGAGTGGAGTCAAGTTTAAACAAAAATCTGTTTTGTGACGCTAATATTGACTTCGATGGAGTGATTGAAAATGGTATTGAGGAAACTTATCTTAGCATCCTTATAGTATCCAGTGCACATATTGTATGCTTTTTGGTTGTGGTCGATAGCTCTACTTTTCTATGGGATATAAATAAATCACTTCCACGCTATTTCTATTACACCATTGACAGTCAATTTGAGGTGTGTGGAGGAGAATGGATAATTACAATGGTAGCATATGGTCATTGGTCTCACAATTTTTTTCATTCATCAAATGGTCGATGTTTTGAGGCGGCATGGAGTACTGAAGAAGTGGTTTCAAGTAGAGGTGAAGGTTGGAGAAGAGTGGAAAACTAAGAAAGTACTCTACAATTGTTGATAGGTTATATGATTAACGAATTGAGTCTTTATTGTAATATTTATTTTTGAAACATCTAAAATGTAGACTCAAACTTGAATTGCATTTCTTAGAATGACAATTTTCTTTTTAAGAAAATGAATTTTAGTTCGATTAAAATAATTTATTTTTTAATAATAAAAGATATTTGGATTTAATTTTGTATGATCATTGAAATTAAATTCAAAAATAGGTTAGTTGGTGAAAATTTAAAGTGAGGTTTTTAATAATAACTATTTATTAGTTTTTTATGATAATAGTAATTAATATTTTTTTTTTTTTTTATTGATTAATAATAATGACAACTTTCAATTAATCTAAAAAATTATTTTAAAAATATTCTTAAGATTTGTATCACGATTCGACCATGTAGTTTTACAAGCCAAACTCATTGGCCCATGTTTCATGAGTAGTGGTTCACAATAACCCATCTCTCATGATAATGAACTGTCCACTTAGCACTCATTGCATCTAGGTGATGCTCACATAGGTGAAGCATTGGGTCTTCCTGAGAGGTCACCCATCCCACTACTACTCCAACTCAAGCACACTTAATCATAAAGTTTCCCCCAAGGTTAAGCCCACTTAGCTTGTAACCTCATTTGCAAAACCTTCAGCAAGTGTTGTTCCTTATGAACCATTCATTATAGAACCCCTTTATCTCATCAATTGATAAGTAAGAGGTATTTTCCACAACGTATCAATTTGACATGTTAAAATATCTCATATTTATCATCTTAAGATTTTTTTTTTTTAATCCATATTTTTATTGTGATTGATAATGGTGGTAAAAGAGCCACACCTAAAAACAAGTGTTTGAAGATATGCATATGAGATTTACTCATTATGGATCTATCACTATAACTAGATAACTATATGGGCTCCTATGAATAGGTCAAAATGCTCTTCATTACATATATATTGTATGCTTAGATTATGTGCATACAAAAGCCGCAACAAAACACACTTACTCAAATTTGAAATATTCCAAACTCTCATGGCTCAGTGGTTCTAGTGCAAAGGACCACTACTTGTTGGAGTACATAGAGATTCCTACAACCATCTTCAAAAACTCTATTCCTTGTTGGAAAAGCTAATATTGAGTAGCAACGGGAAAGTGTATTTAATGCACAGATAGATGAGATCTATTTTGGATCATTCCCCCTAGTTGATTTTTCAGAGACTTGTTGTCCCAATTAATGAATTGGCAACAAATTAATTTCTGGTAGGTGAATTTGAATTGAGCACCAATTTTTTGAAAAGCCTGGAAAACTAAATGCAATGAATATAATTTTTTCACTTAGAGAAAAAGAAGACAGAGAATGACATAAGTGTTCACCAGAACATAGGAAAAGAATATTCAGGATATCCTGTAGCAGCAAAAGACATTGACAAAGAGTAGTGCTCTAGAATATCTCCAACACACAGTTTGCTCCAGTGCACCAAAACGTGCAAAGTTTTTGTATGAAGAATGTACACAGCTTTTCTCTTAGTTTTTGTATGTGAATTTTTTTTGAATGTAATCTTTTTGGATAGTTCAATGAAACAAAAAAATAGTTTGCCTCATCTTCTTACTGTTTGGCTTATTTTATTTGTGTTTTCTTCTTTGTCCACTATAGTTGGGTTTCTTTTCCCAACAAATTGGTATTAGAGCCCTAAGTTTTCTGGGCATTTAGTTTTTAAAGCCCTAGCTATAGTCCTGGACGTGCTGTGACAAAAGCTTAGCTTCTGGGTATTCAAGAAAGCCCTAGTTTTCTAGGAAGTGTAGAAAAGCCCTAGATTTCTTTATGGGTATTTGTAGTTTCCCCCATTTAGCAAAATGGTCGGAGGAGACAATAGGAGTTGGCAAAAACCACCTATTTTTGATGGAAAAAAATTATGATGTCTCTGTAACGAAAATGAAAACCATTTTAGTAGCAAATTATTTGTGGGAATTAGTAGCAAATGGGTTCACAGATGTGACTGACCCAAATACATATGTAGCATTGACCAATCCCCAAAAGAACCTGTTGAAGGAGACAAGAAAAAATGATGCTAAATTGTTTATTTTGATTGAGGCAGCCTTAATAGAGGCTATTTTCCCTCAAATAGCAGCAACTAGTTATGCAAAAGATGCATGGAAAATACTTCAAACCACCTGCAAAGGGACTGAGAAAGTCAGGTTTGTGAAACTCCAACTACAAAGGAGAGAATTTGAGACCATGCAGATGAAGGACAGTGAGTCCATTTTATATTTTCATACATGGGCTTCCACCTTGATTAACCAGTTGAGGATAAATGGAGAAACTATGGAAGAGTAGAATATTGTGGAGAAGATCCTTAGTATTTTACCCACAAAATTTGACCTGGTGGTTATTACCATAGAAGAGGCAAAGGACCTCTCAACATTATTAGTTGATGAGTTAATGGGTTCACTTCAAACCCATGAGCAGCGCCTAAATAGATCTGCAAATTCTTCCCAAGAACAAGCCTTCAAAGCACAAGAAAATGTAAGAGGCAAGGTAAGAGGAAGAAATGGTAGAAGAAGAGGTCAAAGAGATAGAGGTAGAAGAAACTCCAGAAGAGGAGGCTCAAATAGCCAAGAGGAAGCAAGCACTTCCCAGTCAGACTTCCAAAACATAAGGAATAGTAGATCAAATCAGAGGAAAGATAAGAGCAATGTGCAGTGTTACTAATGTCACAAGTATGGTCACTATGCAAGTGAATGCAAGAAGAAGCAGCATGACCAAGGGAGTCAAAATGAAAATATGGTGAATGAAAACAAGGATGAAAATGAAAAACAATCACAAGTGCTTATTGCATGCAATCTTGCAGAACAAGGCAGTGCTGAAGTTTGGTACTTGGACAGCGGCTGTAGCAACCACATGAGTGGTAACAATTTTTTTTTTTGCCTCCATTGACAGCAACATCAAGTTTGAAATCAAAATGGGTAACAAAGAGAAGGTTCCAGTCATGGGCAAGGGCATAGTGTGCCTACAAACCAAGTATGGTGAAGAAAGACAAATCCATGATGTCTTTTATGCCCCAGGAATGAAACATAATCTTTTGAGCATTGGACAAATGATCCAAAATGGTTATAGAGTGTTGATGGAGAAAGAAGAATGCATCATCTACGACAAAGATGGAAGTAAGATATTTATGGCAGTGGTTCAAATGACAAAGAACCGAATGTTTCCCCTCAAAATGAAAATCTTAGCACAAACAAAAGGCCTGCAACAGTCAGCCTTCAAAATAGTCATCCAAGACCCATCCAAGCTTTGGCATTTGACATATGGGAATTTAAGTTATTCTAGTTTAAGTATTTTAGCTAAAAAGGGCATGGTTAAGGGGCCTACCAGAAATTGTAGAGCCTGATGGAAAGTTTGAAGCATGCATCCTAGGTTACAACATAGGCAGCCATTTCAATCAAGTAATTCTAGAAGAGCTAGAGCACCATTAGAGTTGGTGCATTCAAATTTGTGTGGTCCCAAGAAGACCCCAACCTTAGGTGGAAATTTTTATTTCATGACACTCATAGATGACTATAGTAGAAAAATTTTGGTGTATTTTTTGAAGAACAAATTAGATGCATTTGATAAGTTTAAGGAGTTTAAGGCCTTGGCTGAAAAGCAAAGCATCCATTATATAAAATTCCTTAGAACGGAAAAAGGGGGAGAGTATATCTCTCAAGAATTTATGATTTTTTACAAGTCTCAAGGTATTCAGAGACAACTCATAGGTAGGTATACTCCACAACAAAATGGAGTGGCTAAAAGAAAAAATAGAACAATCATGAAGATGGTAACAAGCATGTTGAAGGAAAAAGGTTTGTCAAATGAATATTGGGGTGATGTTGTAGCAACATCAATCTACATTTTAAATAGGTGCCCCACAAAGGTTGTTCATGATAGGATTCCACAAGAAGCATGGACAAAATGAAAATGGAGTGTTGAGAATTTGAGAATATTTGGATGTGTAGCATATGCACTCGTGCCAAAGGATAAAAGGTAGATATTTGATGAAAAAGGTGAAAATGCATTTTCATAGGCTATAGTGATGAATCCAAAGCCTACAGATTGTACAATCCCATAACCAAGAAAGTGGTGATCAACAAGGACATTGAGCTCATTGAAAATGAGTCATGGGATGGAATAATTGATAGAAACATAGGTATTTTTGTTTCAATAACTTTTGAGGATGAAGAAGTTGTAGAAGGTAGATGCTCTAGAACCTTATAACAAGGTAAGAGTTTAGAAAATAGTAGTAGTAGCTCCAGAAACTTTCAGTAGAACAATTGCTCTAAAACCCTTCAGCAGGGTAGATGCTCTAGAATTATACAACAATAGTCTTCTTCATCAGACCAGTAGTCAAGCAACTCCAGAAATTCAGACCCTACGCTTGCATCATTGATGCCATGGAAGACTAGAAGCATGAGGGAAATTTATGAGAACACAAGGTATGAAGATTTTGATGAGAATTTAGATTTTTCTTTATTTTCTCACAATGATCCAATATATTTTGAAGAAGCCATGAAAGAAGAAAAATGGTGTAACACCATGGATGAAGAGTTGGACGCCATAGTGAGAAACAAAACATGGGATCTCACTGATTTAACCAAAGGGAAATTAGCCAGAAGAGTTAGCTAGGTCTATAAGACCAAATGCACTGCTGATGGTAAAGTTGAAAGGCATAAAGCAAGGTTGGTTGTTAAGGGATAAAAACAATAGCTTGGAAGAGACTATGATGAGATATTTACACCAATTGCAAGATTGGAAATAGTGTGGGCAGTGCTAGCAATTGCAGCCCAGCACAAATGGAAAGTATTACAAATGGATGTAAAATCAACCTTCTTGAACAAAGTGTTGAAAGAAGAGGTGTATGTGGAGCAGCCACCTAGCTACGAATTTCTAGGGAAAGAAGACAAAGTCTATAGGCTCTAGAAAGCTCTCTATGGATTGAAACAAGCACCACAAGAATGGTACAACTGAATTGATACGTACCTTTTGAGCAATGGATTCAACAAAAGTGGCAGTGAGTGCACACTCTACATCAAGGCAACCAATGGTGAGATTACTATTGTTGTTTTGTATGTAGATGATTTAATTTTCACAGGGAATAGTAATCTTTTCATTGCTGATTTCAAAGAGGCAATGAAAAATGAGTTTGAAATGACAGACGTAGGTTTGCTAAAATATTTCTTAGGCATAGAGGTTCAATAAACAGATGATGGCATCTTTATTTCACAAACAAATTATGCTAATCAAATTTTGAAGAAATTTAGAATGTTGGACAACAAACCAGTCCCAACTCCAACAGCTACAAGTCTAAAATTAAGCAAAGAGGACAACAAAAATGATGTTAACCCAACCCTCTACAAAAGCATGGTTTGAAGCCTCATGTATTTGACAACAACAAGACTGGATTAGATGTACGCGGTAAGACCAATTTATAGGTTTATGGAGCAGCCTAAGGACACCCACTAGCAAGTAGGAAAAATAATTCTCAGGTATGCTAATGGCATGAAAGGCTATGGCATTAAGTATACCACCACTAATGAGTTTCAGCTTGTTGGATACATAAACAATGATTGGGTAGGAAATGTAGATGATAGGAATAACACATCAGGATATGCATTCCACATGTTTTTAGGAGCAATATCATGGACATCAAAGAAGCAACCCATAGTTTCTCTCTCCACAACTGAAGCGGAATATATTGCAGCAAATGCAGCAACATGCCAAGCTATTTGGCTTAGAAAAATCCTCGTACATTTGAATGATCATCAAGAAGATGGTACAACCATATTTTGTGACAATGTGTCTTCTATTGCTTTGATAAGAATCTCATCTTTCATGGACGAAGCAAGCACATAGAAATATGCTACCATTTCATAAGGGAGTTGGTGGAGCATGGAGAGATCCAGCTTCAGTATTGCAGATCTGAGTAACAACTCGTTGATACCTTCATAAAGGCATTGCCAAAAGACTCATTTGAACGCCTAAGAGATAGGCTTGATATGCAAGAATGTGCCAAAACTTTGGTTCTGGAAAGCATAAAAAAGCACAGATGCTCTGGAACTTATGTTCTAGGAAACAAAGAAAAGCACAGATGCTCTGGAACTTGTGTTCAGGAAAACTCAGAAGAGTGCAGATGCTCCAAAACTTTGGTTCAGTTAGAAGAGCGTCGATGCTCCAAAACTTTTTCTCTAGAAATTTTGAATGGTGATGTAAAACAAAAAGACTCAAGATTAAGGGGGAGTGTTGGAAAAGATAATCTTGAGCAGCAATGAGAAAGTGTATTTAATGCACAAACAAATGAGATCTATTTTGGATCATCCCCCCAGTTGATTTTTTAGAGACTTGCTATCCCAATTAATGAATTGGCAGAAAATTAATTTCTGGTAGGGGAATTTGAATTGAGCACCAATTTTTGGAAAAGGCTGGAAAAGTAGATGCAATGAATAGAATGTTTTTCAGTTAGAGAAAAAGAAGACATTGAATGATAGAAGAGTGTAGCAGAAGATAGGAAAAGAATGTTCGACAGAACATAATAGAAGAATAATGTTTAGGAGATCCTACAACAACAAAAGACATTGACAAAGAGCAGTGCTCTAGAATATCTCCACCACACAGTTTGCTCTAGTGCACCAGAACGTGTATAGTTTTTGTATGAAGAATGTACAGAGCTTTGCTCTAAGTTTTTGTATGTGAAATTTTTTTGAATGTAATCTTTTTGGATAGTTTAATGAGATATAAAAATATTATGCCCCCTCTTCTTGTTGTCTGGTTTATTTTATTTGTGTTTTCTTCTTTGTCCACTATAGTTGGGTTTCTTTTCCCAACATTTCCCACCTCGCATTATTCCACCTTGCCCACTCATCTACATCCCACACTCCAACAATAAAAGGAACTAGTGATTTGTTAGTGCCAGGGTGGATATTCGGCCCATTGTGCTCCAAACCCCGACCAACAACTGCAACATCCAAAATTATCTGCAACTCTCCACACCATTGCTGGCAGACCAAGGATTTCACTTTCGCCTCCTTTTTGCATTCACCTGCCTCAAGCAAGATTTCCAAAAACATGGAAGCCACATCTATATTCACATGGTAGCGGTGTGAAGTTTTCATGAATTGGTCTCCTAATACCATTTTGATGGCATGTAAGACAACTGCTACTTGTATTCTAAGTATCCTCTGCAAACTTTGGTCTGTGATGACACCAACAAAGGCCACCTTTCGTCACTTCATCTTCAAGTTGAATATCACTTCCATGGTGACTTCTATTTGTGGTACCAAATGTTCTATGTTGAACCCATATGTAGCAATGTGGCATTAATCATAAGAATGTCGCTCATGCCTCTTAGGATTTCCACCAAAATCCTTTGTCACGTCTAGATTATCATTCATTTTCATTAATTAGATCACCCTACGAGCTCGCATGTCCATAGTACTCCATGTCCAATGAGCTCCAGATAAAATCATTATCCTCCATGTTGATCACCCGAAGTAGCCATCTTATTTTCCAATGCATTACCATCTATAAACATGGGTAATAATAAACTTTTCAAATTATTCCAAGATCTCATGAATGGAGGAAATGAACTATATTAATTTCCAATTTGCAATCTTTCTACTATAGATAGCATTTATCACAATAAGTGATTCCCTTTCTACGTGAATCTTTCAATAGCCCTATTTTTGGCATAGTTGAAGTCCAAGAAAAGTTACTTGAAATTTGACTTCATTGTTAATTCTTTCTAGGAGTTTCCAAGTGGCCATCATCTTAAAATATTCATTCGGTCTCTAATTGTGCAACCAACTCTATATTATCCTAGATTTCCTTTCGAGGCCTCATCAAAGGCGATTTTGATATAGTCAGTACTTGAGTGAGGCCATCTAGTCTTTATGTGAGGGGTTGGAGTCGGATCAACCCGAGAGGCCCCATGAATGAGGGGGACCACTAATCCTTGCTAATTATTTCTTAATTGGCCATCCCAATTCATGAAGGAGCAATGTTTCATTTTTTTATTTATAGCAACATTATTAACAACCTTTATTATGGTTGATTCAATTCTAAGAGCCAATTGCTCCTTTGGCATTTCTTTTCCCTCAAAGATTCTTTTGATTCTTTCCTTACACAATACCCATATTATTAATGATGGGCTTGCTTTAAATTCTTACAAAGGTTTTTCTCTTATGTATTATCAGCCAATAATTGAAGAAAAAGAGGAGACTATGTGGTAGTTTTCTCTACTAGTTTAACTTTGGCATTACTATCTTTCAACAAGTCAGTTATTTTGCATTGTAAAGGGATGTGTCCAACCATTTATTCTTTCTCTTTGCATAGAGCCCATTTGAAGGGCCTACAAACCCAATTTTTTATAGTTTGTCATCGGTTAGAAGTTTGTCTTGAAGGGATGCTTAGGTAAAAACTACAATCTTAGGGAGACAATTTTTGTTCCAACATAAATGGACTAGTCAATCTTCTTTTCAAATTGTTGTCTCAGTCAAGTTGTAACCTATCTTGAAATTATATTTTACTAACTTAGCTCCACACCATTTGATGGTGTCTTCGCCTTTTTAGAGAAAGATCCCTCTTTTTGTTAAAATATCCTCCAACTTTAATTTTTCTCTCTGATATGTCTAACCATGTCACCGCTTTCCATCTCCAATTGTTTATTCCATTAGTATTAATATTTTCTTCACAGTCTCTTACTTTTTCTCCCATTTTTGTTTCAAGATTCTTTTGGCATCCCCTATGTCCTCTACTTCATTCAAAACCTAGTGTCCATCCTAGGAGTCCTCCCAAAAAGCTTCCTTCTTTTCATTTTTGATATCCCAAGAGAGGTGGTTTGTATTTATATACTTCTACAAGACATCATGAAGCTCCATAT